>WNWK01010323.1:0-50000 GCA_009830355.1 Cherax destructor | reverse complement strand
ATTGCCCCTATCTACCCTATCATACGCCTTTTCCAAATCCATAAATGCCACAAAAACATCTTTACCCTTATCCAAATACTGTTCACCTATATGTTTCACTGTAAACACTTGGTCTACACACCCCTACCTTTCCTAAAGCCCCTTGTTCATCTGCTATCCTGCTTTCTGTTTTACTCTTAATTCTTTCAATAATAACTCTACCATACACTTTTCCAGGTACACTCAACAGACTTATTCCCCTATAATTTTTGCACTCTCTTTGTCCCCTTTGCCTTTATACAAAGGAACAATACACGCTCTCTGCCAATCCCTAGGTACCTTACCCTCTTCCATACATTTATTAAATAATAGCACCAACCACTCCAAAATTATATCCCCACCTGCTTTTAACATTTCTATCTTTATCCCATCAATCCCAGCTGCCTTACCCACTTTCATTCTACCCACTGCCTCACGAACTTTCCCTACACCCACAACTGGCTCTTCCACACTCCTACAAGATGTTATTCCTCCTTGCCCTACACACGAAATCACAGCTTCCCTGTCTTCATCAACATTTAACAAATCCTCAAAATATTCTCTCCATCTTCCCGATACCTCTAACTCTCCATTTAATAACTCTCCTCTCCTATTTTTAACTGTCAAATCCATTTGTTCTCTAGGCTTCCTCAACTTATTAATCTCATTCCAAAACTTTTTCTTATTTTCAACAAAATTTGCTGATAACATCTCACCCACTCTCTCATCTGCTCTCTTTTTACATTGCTTCACCACTCTTTTAACCTCTCTTTTTCTCTCCATATACTCTTCCCTCCTTGCATCACTTCTACTTTGTAAAACCTCTCATATGCTAACTTTTTCTCCCTTACTACTCTCTTTACATCATCATTCCACCAATCGCTCCTCTTCCCTCCCGCACCCACTCGCCTGTAACCACAAACTTCTGCTGAACACTCTAACACTACATTTTTAAATCTACCCCATACATTTTCGACCCCATTGCCTACACTCTCACTAGCCCATCTATCCTCCAATAGTTGTTTATATCTTACCCTAACTGCCTCCTCTTTTAGTTTATAAACCTTCACCTCTCTTTTACTTACTGATTCTATTTTCCTTGTATCCCATCTACCTTTTACTCCCACTGTAGCTATAACTAAAAAGTGATCTGATATATCTGTGGCCCCTTTATAAACATGTACATCCTGAAGTCTACTCAACAGTCTTTTATCTACCAATACATAGTCCAACAAACTACTGTCATTACGCCCTACATCATATCTTGTATATTTATTTATCCTCTTTTCTTAAAATATGTATTACCTATAACTAAACCCCTTTCTATACAAAGTTCAATCAAAGGGCTCCCATTATCATTTACACCTGGCACCCCAAACTTACCTACTACACCCTCTCTGCATGTTTCTCCCACTTTAGCATTTAGGTCCCCTACCACAATTACTCTCTCATTTGGTTCAAAAGTTCCTATACATTCGCTTAACATCTCCCAAAATCTCTCTCTCTCTCTACACTCCTCTCTTCTCCAGGTGCATACACGCTTATTATGACCCACTTTTCGCATCCGACCCTTATTTTAATCCACATAATCCTTGAATTTACACATTTATATTCCCTCTTTTCCTTCCATAACTGATCCTTCAACATTATTGCTACCCCTTCCTTAGCTCTAACTCTCTCAGATACTCCTGACTTAATCCCATTTATTTCTCCCCACTGAAACTCGCCTACCCCCTTCAGCTTTGTTTCGCTTAGGGCCAGGACATCCAACTTCTTTTCATTCATAACATCGGCAATCATCTCTTTCTTATCATCCGCACTACATCCACGCACATTCAGACAACCCAGTTTTATAAAGTTTTTCTTCTTCTCGTTTTTAGTAGATTTGTATATATATATATATATATATATATATATATATATATATATATATATATATATATATATATATATATATATATATATATATATATGCTAGGAATTCGCAAGAGCAGGCGAAATATTCACAAACACTGATCTCTGGCCGACGGAGACTCGAACCTACGAACCTCATGACAAGGTACGCAGTGCTTTACCGACCGTACCACACTGGTCCAATACCTTGGCATCCAGCTTTCGCTAGACGTTATTCCAAGGCAGCCAGCTTTCAGGCAGGAAGGCTTACAGCTTTTCATCTCATCCCCTGCTCTTGCGAATTCCTAGCATTGTAAAAATCTCTAGTTGTGTCGATGCATGCAGGGGATGAGATGAAAAGCTGTAAGCCTTCCTGCCTGAAAGCTGGCTGCCTTGGAATAACGTCTAGCGAAAGCTGGATGCCAAGGTATTGGACCAGTGTGGTACGGTCGGTAAAGCACTGCGTACCTTGTCATGAGGTTCGTAGGTTCGAGTCTCCGTCGGCCATATATATATATATATATATATATATATGTAGTAGGTTGGTAGACAGCAACCACCCAGGGAGGTACTACCGTCCTGCCAGGTGACTGTGAAACAGAAACCTGAAACTGTTTTACATGATGGTAGGATTGCTAGTGTCTTTTTTCTGTCTCATAAACACGCTGGATAACAGGTATATCTAGCTACTTCTACATACACTTTAGGTCACACTACACAGGCATGCACATGCATATATATACATACACACATCTAGGTTTTTCTTCTTTTTCTTAATAGCTCTTGTTCTTTTTATTTTCTCTATTGTCCATGGGGAAGTGGAAAAGAATCATTCCGCCGTAAGCCATGCGTGTCGTATGAGGCGACTAAAATGCCGGGGGCAATGGGCTAGTAACCCCTTCTCCTGTACACATTTACTAAACAAGAGAAGAAGAAAAACTTTATAAAACTGGGTTGTCTGAATGTGCGTGGATGTAGTGCGGATGATAAGAAAGAGATGATTGCCGATGTTATGAATGAAAAGAAGTTGGATGTCCTGGCCCTAAGCGAAACAAAGCTGAAGGGGGTAGGCGAGTTTCAGTGGGAAGAAATATATGGGATTAAGTCAGGAGTATCTGAGAGAGTTAGAGCTAAGGAAGGGGTAACAATAATGTTGAAGGATCAGTTATGGAAGGAGAAGAGGGAATATAAATGTGTAAATTCAAGGATTATGTGGAATAAAATAAGAGTCGAATGCGAAAAGTGGGTCATAATAAGCGTGTATGCACCTGGAGAAGAGAGGAGTGTAGAGGAGAGAGAGAGATTTTGGGAGATGTTAAGCGAATGTATAGGAACTTTTGAACCAAGTGAGAGAGTAATTGTGGTAGGGGACCTAAATGCTAAAGTAGGAGAAACATGTAGAGAGGGTGTAGTAGGTAAGTTTGGGGTGCCAGGTGTAAATGATAATGGTGTTATAGGTAATACATATTTTAAGAAAAAGAGGATAAGTATACAAGATATGATGTAGGGCGTAATGACAGTAGTTTGTTGGACTACGTATTGGTAGATAAAAGACTGTTGAGTAGACTTCAGGATGTACATGTTTATAGAGGGGCCACAGATATATCAGATCACTTTTTAGTTACAGCTACAGTGGGAGTAAAAGGTAGATGGGATACAAGGAAAATAGAAGCAGTAAGTAAGGGAGAGGTGAAGGTTTATAAACTAAAAGAGGAGGCAGTTAGGGTAAGTTATAAACAACTATTGGAGGATAGATGGGCATAAAAGTGTAGGCAATGGGGTCGAAGATGTATGGGGTAGATTTAAAAATGTAGTGTTAGAGTGTTCAGCAGAAGTTTGTGGTTACAGGAAAGTGGGTGCAGGAGGGAAGAAGAGCGATTGGTGGAATGATGATGTAAAGAGAGTAGTAAGGGAGAAAAAGTTAGCATATGAGAGGTTTTTACAAAGTAGAAGTGATGCAAGGAGGGAAGAGTATATGGAGAGAAAAAGAGAGGTTAAGAGAGTGGTGAAGCAATGTAAAAAGAGAGCAAATGAGAGAGTGGGTGAGATGTTATCAACAAATTTGGTTGAAAATAAGAAAAAGTTTTGGAGTGAGATTAATAAGTTGAGGAAGCTTAGGGAACAAATGGATTTGACAGTTAAAAATAGGAGAGGAGAGTTATTAAATGGAGAGTTAGAGGTATCGGGAAGATGGAGGGAATATTTTGAGGAGTTGTTAAAGGTTGATGAAGACAGGGAAGCTGTGATTTCGTGTATAGGGCAAGGAGGAATAACATCTTGTAGGAGTGTGGAAGAGCCAGTTGTGAGTGTGGGGGAAGTTCGTGAGGCAGTGGGTAGAATGAAAGGGGGTAAGGTAGCTAGGATTGATGGGATAAAGATAGAAATGTTAAAAGCAGGTGGGGATATAGTTTTGGAGTGGTTGGTGCTATTATTTAATAAATGTATGGAAGAGGGTAAGGTACCTTGGGATTGGCAGAGAGCGTGTATTATTCCTTTGTATAAAGGCAAAGGGGACAAAAGAGAGTGCAAAAATTATAGGGGAATAAGTCTGTTGAGTGTACCTGGTAAAGTGTATGGTAGAGTTATTATTAAAAGAATTAAGAGTAAGACAGAGAGCAGGATAGCAGATGAACAAGGGGGCTTTAGGAAAGGTAGGGGGTGTGTAGACAAAGTGTTTACAGTGAAACATATAGGTGAACAGTATTTGGATAAGGGTAAAGAGGTTTTTGTGGCATTTATGGATTTGGAAAAGGAGTATGATAGGGTGGATAGGGGGGCAATGTGGCAGATGTTGCAGGTGTATGGAATAGGAGGTAGGTTACTGAAAGCTGTGAAGAGTTTTTATGAGGATAGTGAGGCTCAGGTTAGAGTGTGTAGGAGGGAGGGGGACTATTTCCCAGTAAAAGTGGGCCTTAGACAAGGATGTGTGATGTCACCGTGGTTGTTCAATATATTTATAGATGGGGTTGTAAGAGAAGTGAATGTGAGGGTCTTGGCAAGTGGTGTGGGGTTAAAAGATAAAGAATCAAATACAAAGTGGGAGTTGTCACAGTTGCTTTTTGCTGATGACACTGTGCTTTTGATAGATTCTGAAGAGAAGTTGCAGAGGTTGGTGGATGAATTTGGTAGGGTGTGTAAAAGATGAAAATTGAAAGTGAATATAGGAAAGAGTAAGGTGATGAGGATAACAAAAATATTAGGTGACGAAAGATTGGATATCAGATTGGAGGGAGAGAGTATGGAGGAGGTGAATGTATTCAGATATTTGGGAGTGGACATGTCAGCAGATGGGTCTATGAAGGATGAGGTGAATCATAGAATTGATGAGGAAAAAAGTGTGAGTGGAGCACTTCGGAGTCTGTGGAGACAAAGAACTTTGTCCATGGAAGTAAAGAGGGGAATGTATGAGAGTATAGTTATACCAACACTCTTATATGGGTGTGAAGCATGGGTGATGAATGTTGCAACGAGGAGGAGGCTGCAGGCAGTGGAGATGTCATGTCTGAGGTCAATGTGTGGTGTGAATATAATGCAGAGAATTCGGAGTTTGGAAATTAGGAGGAGGAGGTGCGGGATTACCAAAACTATTATCCAGAGAGCTGAGGAGGGGTTGTTGAGGTGGTTCGGACATGTAGAGAGAATGGAACGAGACAGAATGACTTCAAGAGTGTATAAATCTGTAGTGGAGGGAAGGCGGGGTAGGGGTCGGCCTAGGAAAGGCTGGAGGGAGTGGGTAAAGGAGGTTTTGTGTGCGAGGGGCTTGGACTTCCAGCAAGAATGTGTGAGCGTATTTGATAAGAGTGAATGGAGACAAATGGTTTTTAATACTTGACGTGCTGTTGGAGTGTGAGCAAAGTAACATATATGAAGGGATTCAGGGAAGCCGGCAGGCCGGACTTGAGTCCTGGAGAGGGGAAGTACAGTGTCTGCACTCTGAAGGAGGGATGTTAATGTTGCAGTTTTATAACTGTAGTGTAAAGCACCCCTCTGGCAAGACAGTGATGGAGTGAATGATGATGAAAGTTTTTCTTTTTCGGGTCACCCTGCGTTGGTGGGAATCGGCCGATGTGTTAATAAAAAAAATATATATATTTATTTATTTATTCCCAATCATCATGTAGAAGGTCTTGTTAATATTGACAGTAAGTTTATTAGTGACTGTCCATCCACCTGCATTATACCGTGTAGTGCGGCCTAACTATTTCAAAGTTATCATAATGCCTGTGGGAAATATTCAACAATTAACTATTAATATTTTTGTGAAAGCTTAATCTATCAACTGGAAGCCAGACAAAATTATTTTATGAAACCAGTTTTCTCTCCAGCTCTCTCTCTCTCTCTCTCTCTCTCTCTCTCTCTCTCTCTCTCTCTCTCTCTCTCTCTCTCTCTCTCTCTCTCTCTCTCTCTCTCTCTCTCTCTCAGTATATTTGTATAAAAACACTCACACACACACGTCAGATAGTTCATTTAAAATGCACAAACATGAATTTGTTCGAGATATCAAAGATTATGAATCTCCTTCAGTTACTCTGACGTTGGATGGATGCGAGTCAAGTATACTCCAAGATGAGATGTTGGAACATGAAAGTGGCCGCTCTTGGGTCCCTGGTGGTGTCAATGAGTCTGCAACCCAGTTCTTTGAGGAAACGTGTGGCATTCTTCTCCTCATGATCCCAAGGTCTCTGATCCTACTGGAATAAACTGATACTGATGGCTTAAGTTTCTATACTTGTTGATCTTGTACTCCTCCATGTGTTCTGGAGTACCTCCATTGCCCAGCACTGTAAGGTATATAGGCGTCAGCTAGGATCGATTCGCAGGCATAGTTTCATGCTGAAAGTTTGTCATTCTTCCTGGGATAGAAGGTGATCCTACCAGGAGGGTTTGCGGGAGTGAGTACTGATGGATGCTAGGGATTGGGGGGTCTCTCAGCCTGGCAGGCTGCTGAAACAAGGCTTCTTTTGATGTTGACCTCACTATCTAGGATGCCAACCCTTGCTTTTGGAGCAGTTTAGATTATTTAGATCATATTGGTCGGCTTGTGTACCACCGCAAATAAATATATATACCTTGTGAAATGGGGTAGCGAGTCGGAGTCACTGCAATACGGAGGGTTTGTAGGTCGAGGTGTGTGCCCATTGCCGAAATGGGAACTATTAGAAGGCAGTTCCCAGAGTGAAGTGCACTTGCATCTTGAAGATGGGCAGTCCCTGAATATGGTGTTGTGCACCTTTTCAGCAATGGGGCCATCCCATCTGGACTGTTTGTAAGCCATTGCAGCACTGGGTTTTGGTACTGGAGCAGCAAGAGTCTCCCACTCAGTAATGGCACTGGTGCAGCTTGGATCCTGTATCCTTGCTAAGTCACCAAGGTCGTCCTGAAGAATTTGATTTAATTACTTGTTCGATACTATGGACGAGGATAAGAAACCTGGTAGGACAATCTGGGGTGATTTACATACTCCCAGCCCCCCAAACCTGAATGGAAGTGAGAATTGAAACCACTATCCAAGTACAAGAGAAAGATTCAGAACACTCTAGGAGGGAGTCATATTCCTTGAGTTTTGGACTCTTCAAAGCTTCGGAGCATCTCAAGAAGTAGTTGAGTTTTGGGAGGGGGATTCATATGATGAGTAGGTAGAAGTCATCATGTGCATCAGCATCTTTCATCCTGCCTTCCATCATCCTGAGGTCTGAGATTTCTATTTCTACAATCAAGTCAATAGTACCGAACCGAGAGGAGTACCTGTCAAAGCAGTAATAATATCCTCAATGATCTGTCGGTTTGTAGAAATGACTTCGCATTTGATGGGGTTGAATGATGGGCCGAGGTTCTACTCAATGAGTCTATTTTCCCAATGTCCTCAAGGAGAGATTTTGTAGTGCCAGCCAGGGTACCATCGTGCAAGAACCAGATAATGAGCTAACTGGACAGTGTTTCTGTGACTTCCTTGATGACCAGTAAGAAAAGAGGAAGGGCGAAACGGTTCCCCAAACAGGAGTTGTTTTGGCTGTTTTGTATCCTGTATCGCTTGTTTTTCAGTATTTGCATAATATATATATATATATATATATATATATATATATATATATATATATATATATATATATATATATATATATATATATATATATATATGTCGTGCCGATTAGGTAAAACTGGTCAATTAGCAAGAACTCATCTAAAATTAAGTCCTTTCTAAAATTTTCTCTTATACGTTTAAAGATATATTTTTTTCATTTATGTTAATGTAAAAATTTATAATTTTGTACAAAGAGAAACTTTGAAAACCTACCTAACCATATTATAACAAACGCAATTTAATTTAGCCTAACCCAACTAAATATATTTTAGATACGTTAACATTAATTTAATAATAAACAAACACAATGAAATATATTTTTTTCGTTAGGTTCAGAATGATTTTGGCGAAATTATTGCATACACAAATTTTCGCTTGTCTTATATGGCAAGGTGAGCGTTGCTATTTAAGCCAAAATCCCAAGTTTTACCTAATCGGCACGACATATATATATATATATCAAACTGCAGCTAGCTGGGGGATCGAACCCATGTTGTTATAGCCCACCTCATGGGAAGAGAGCGAAAATTCACGACACTCTAAACCACTGGACCATACAATCCTACAAACATGAGCCTAGCGAACTAGGCTTGCTTCATGTTGTGTGGACATACGATGGTGTGGGTGCCTCAGAGTTAATTTCATTTACTCCCCGTTTGGTGTACTAGCCTCCACAAGCAGTATATATAGTATTGTAACCACGAACAAGTGGTATTTAATTTTTGATGGATTGTATGGTCCAGTGGGTTAGAGCATCGTGAATTTTCACTCACCATGAGGCGGGCTAAAACAACCCGGGTTCGATCCCCCGGCTAGTCGCAGTGTTGTTATTGATTAAATACCACTCGTTCGTGGTTACAATACTATATATACTGCTTGTGGAGGCTAGTACACCAAACGAGGAGAAGAATTAAATTAGCTCTGATGCACCCACACCATCGTATGTTCTGGGATCACTGTACAACACATAGCTCTACTGGGTGCATGATCCAGTGGGTTAGAGCGTCGTGATTTTTTTTCAATTGTAGCTACAGTGAGAGTAATAGGTACATGGGATGCAATGCATCAGTGAGTAAATGAGAAGTAAAAGGTTATAAACTAAAGGGAGAGGTAGTTAGAGTTGGTAGAATGATAGGCTAGTGAGAGAATAGGTAATGAGGATGAAGAGGTATGAGGTAGACTTTAGAATACAGTGTTAGTGCTCAGCAGAATACTGTGGATGTAATACGTTGGGTGCGGGAGGGACGAGGAGTGACTGTTGGAATGATTAGGTGAAGAGAAAGGAAAGGGTCAAAAAGTTAGCATATGAGATGTGTTTACAAAGCAGAAGTAAAATAAGAGGTAGAGGATGTGGAGAGAGAGAGAGAGAGTGGTTAGTGAGTGTAAAAGGAAAGCAAACGCAAGAGTGGGTGAGGGGTCTCTCAACAAATTTTCCTTAGAATAAGATTTGACATGAGATTACTAGGTTCTGAAAGCCTAGGGAATGAATAGATTTAAAGTTAAAAACTGAAAAGGGGAGTTAGTCGATGGGGAGTTGGAGCTATTGGGAAAATGATGTTAGAATGTTGAGGAACTGTTAAATGTTTAGGAAGATAGAAGTGAGGTAGAGCCAGATGTGAGTGTGGGAGTGGTGCGTGAGACTGTGGGTAGAATGAAAGAGGGTAAAGCAGCTGGGATTGATGGGATCAAGACAGAAATGTTAAAACCAAATGGGATAAATTTTGGAGTTAATGGTACTTTGGTTCAGTAAATGTATGATATAAGGGAAAGTACCTAGTGGATGGTGTCTTAGGAGACAAAGAACGTTATCAACTGTGAGGAGTATAAAGGTACCAACACTCTTATATGGGTGTGAAGCATGGGTTGTGAATGTTGCGGCGAGAAGGAGACTGGAGGCAGTGGAGATGTCATGTCTGAGGGCATTGTGTGGTGTGAATATTATGCAGAAAATTCGAAGTTTGGAGACTAAGAGGAGGTGCGGAGTTGCTAAAAGTATTATGCAAAGGGCTGTGGAAGATGTTTAGACATCCCTGGAGGCTGTATACATCTGTAGTGGAGGGAAGGCAGGGTAGGGGTCGTCCTGAGACAGGTTGGTGGTTGGGAACGGGGGTAAAAGAAGTTTTGTATGAGAGGGTCGTGAACATCCACCAATGAGTAAGTGAGGACAAGTGCTTTTCAGGACTTGACATGCTGTTGGAGTGTGAGTAAGGTAACATTTATGAAGTTTTTCAGGGAAACCGGGGTGGGGTTGGGATATTTGCAGTTTAGAGGTATCTGAATTGTAGTATTTGCACGACTCTAGCAAGACAATGATGGAGTGAGTGATGATAAAAGTGTTTCTTCTTTTTTTTCGGGTCACAAAGAAGCACAGAAATAAGGAAGCCAGCTGCGTCTCTGACGCAGCTGGACGAGAGGAGGGAATAGTATTATAGTGGAAATATTAGTGGAGGTGGTAGTAGTAGTAGTATTAGTGGTGGTAGTGATACTAGTAGTGGTAGAAAAAGCAGTACAGAAGTGGTAGTGGCGATAACAAGGTAATTGTGGTAGTGAAAAAAAGGGTCAGTGAGTCGAGACTTAGCGAAGCGATAGTAGTAGTATTAATAGTAGAAGTAGTAGTAGTAATAGTGGAAGTAGTAGTAGTAATAGAATTAGTAGTAGTAATAATAATAGTAGAGGTAGTCACCGTCTCCCTGTCACCACTCTTGTCACCGCCTCCCTGTCACTTGCCCCACTAATAAGTATAATATAATATAATAATTATAATATCTTTATTTACTACAAGTACATGTACAAGGTATACAGGCCTAGTTGACATCAATGACATACTACTATATAGAAAACCCCTTGTTATGCAGAGCATTTCAGGCAAATTAGGTCAGTTTTGTCCCAGGATGCGACCCACACCAGTCCACTAACACCCAGGTACCCATTTTAAACTGATGGGTGAACCGGGACAGGGACAGCAGGTGTCTTATTGAAACACGTCCTTAATGTTTTTCCACCCGTACCAGAGGAGATTCGAACCCCGGACCTCAGTGTGTGAGCCAAGTGCGCTTGCGATCGAGCTTCCCTCTTGCATGGCACCTAAAATCCGTCCTTACAGGAGGATACAGACAGCCAATCACCTGTTCAGCAGACTACGGTAAACAAAAGCCTATTCCCACTAAAAAAAATACATAGTTGTACTAATGTTGAAAGAATTTCCGACAATATGTTCTCAAACCTACGGCCTGACGAAGCTCCTGGAGAGCGAAACGTCGCCCCAGTAAAAATATCACATTAGTTGCACTTGTGTCTCTTTGCCAAACAAAAACATAGCCCTAGGCTTTCCTTGCAAGGAATTCTTTCTAGATCCTAACATAAATATTCTAAGAGTCGTTTGAACGCGACTTTTGTTGGGTTAATTTATTTCTCGCTGCTGCTGTTGAGGTGTTATACAAGAGCAAAGAGTAGTGCTTTGTGCTTGGTGAGGCTGTGTGCTTGGTGAGGCTGTGTGCTTGGTGAGGCTGTGTGCTTGGTGAGGCTGTGTGCTTGGTGAGGCTGTGTGTTTGGTGAGGCTGTGTGCTTGGTGAGGCTGTGTGCTTGGTGAGGCTGTGTGCTTGGTGAGGCTGTGTTTGTGAGGCTGTGTGCTTGGTGAGGCTGTGTGCTTGGTGAGGCTGTGTGCTTGGTGAGGCTGTGCTTGGTGAGCTTGTGGTGAGGCTGTGTGCTTGGTGAGGCTGTGTGCTTGGTGAGGCTTGTGCTTGGTGAGGCTGTGTGCTTGGTGAGGCTGTGTGCTTGGTGACTGGTGGCTGTGTGCTTGGTGAGGCTGTGTGCTTGGTGAGGCTGTGTGCTTGGTGAGGCTGTGTGCTTGGTGAGGCTGTGTGCTTGGTGAGGCTGTGTGCTTGGTGAGGCTGTGTGCTTGGTGAGGCTGTGTGCTTGGTGAGGCTGTGTGCTTTGTGCTTGGTGAGGCTGTGTGCTTGGTGAGGCTGTGTGCTTGGTGAGGCTGTGTGCTTGGTGAGGCTGTGTGCTTGGTGAGGCTGTGTGCTTGGTGAGGCTGTGTGCTTTGTGCTTGGTGAGGCTGTGTGCTTGGTGAGGCTGTGTGCTTTGTGCTTGGTGAGGCTGTGTGCTTTGTGCTTGGTGAGGCTGTGTGCTTTGTGCTTGGTGAGGCTGTGTGCTTGGTGAGGCTGTGTGCTTGGTGAGGCTGTGTGCTTGGTGAGGCTGTGTGCTTTGGGCTTGGTGAGGCTGTTGTGCTTGTGCTTGGTGAGGCTGTGTGCTTTGGCTTGGTGAGGCTGTGTGCTTTGAGTGGCTTGGTGAGGCTGTGTTGTGCTTGGTGAGGCTGTGTGCTTGGTGAGGCTGTGTGCTTGGTGAGGCTGTGTGCTTGGTGAGGCTGTGTGCTTGTGAGGCTGTGTGCTTGGTGAGGCTGTGCTTGGTGAGGCTGTGTGCTTGGTGAGGCTTGTGCTGGTGAGGCTGTGTGCTTGGTGAGGCTGTGTGCTTGGTGAGGCTGTGTGCTTGGTGAGGCTTTGGTGAGGCTGTGTGCTTGGTGAGGCTTGTGCTTGGTGAGGCTGTGTGCTTGGTGAGGCTGTGTGCTTGGTGAGGCTGTGTGCTTGGTGGCTGTGTGTGGTGAGGCTGTGTGCTTGGTGAGGCTGTGTGCTTGTGTAGGCTGGTTGGTGAGGCTGTGTGCTTTAGCTGTTGGTGAGGCTGTGTGCTTGGTGAGGCTGTGTGCTTTGAGCGTGCTTGGCTTGGAGGCTGTGTGCTTGGTGAGCTGTGCTTGTGCTTGGTGAGGCTGTGTGCTTGGTGAGGCTGTGGTGCTTGGTGAGGCTGTGTGCTTGTGCTTGGTGAGGCTGTGTGCTTTGTGCTTGGTGAGGCTGTGCTGTGCTTGGTGAGGCTGTGTGCTTTGTGGGCTTGGTGAGGCTGTGGCTTGGTGAGGCTGTGTGCTTGGTGAGGCTGTGCTTTGTCTTGGTGAGGCTGTGTGCTTGGTGAGGCTGTGTGCTTGGTGAGGCTGTGTGCTTGGTAGCTGTGCGTGAGGCTGTGTGCTTGTGAGGGTGTGTGAGTGAGGCTGTGTGCTTGGTGAGGCTGTGTGCTTGGTAGCTGGTGAGGCTGTGTGCTTTGTGTTGGAGGCTGTGTGCTTGGTGAGGCTGTGCTTGCTTGGTGAGGCTGTGTGCTTGGTGAGGCTGTGTGCTTGGTGAGGCTGTGTGCTTGGTGAGGCTGTGTGCTTGGTGAGGCTGTGTGCTTGGTGAGGCTGTGTGCTTGGTGAGGCTGTGTGCTTGGTGAGGCTGTGTGCTGTGCTTGGTGAGGCTGTGTGCTTGGTGAGGCTGGTGCTGTTGAGGCTTGGTTGAGGCTGTGTGCTTGGTGAGGCTGTGTGCTTGGTGAGGCTGTGTGTCTTGGTGAGGCTGTGTGCTTGGTGAGGCTGTGTGCTTGGTGAGGCTGTGTGCTTGTATGTGTGCGTGAGGCTGTAGCTTGGTGAGCTGTTTTTGAGGCTGTGTGTTGGTGAGGTGTGGCTTAGAGGCTGTGTGCTGTGAGCTGTGTGCTTGGTGAGACGGTTGTGAGGCTGTGTGCTTGGTGAGGCTGTTCTTGGTGAGGCTGTGTCTTGGGAGGCTGTGTGCTTGTTATTATTATTATGGGAGAGCTAAACTGTGGGATTATACAGCGCCTGTGGGGATGAGCATTCAGGGTCAATTCAAGGAACTGGAGCACAGATTCAATTCCCTAGATGAAAATCCCCTCAACAACATCAAGGAATCTTCCTTGAGAGGTGTGTGGTGTTTAGTACAGCTGTACATTATGTTTGTGTTGTGTGTCTGTTTGATGTTTGATGGAGTGTGGCTGTGTGTTTTATATGATATTCTAACTAATATTGAAATGCTTGTTGTTTGTTTGTATATGTGTATATGGACGGAGTTGGTCTCATAGTGTTGTGATTGCCCATTTTGTGACATATAAACTATGAAAATGGAAGACTTGTGTCCTGCTGATGATCGCTCTTCTAATTTTCAAACAACTTAATTTTACGAGTAAACAATGTAAACTTGCTAATTGGGAAACTTGGCAGTTTTGATATCAAGGTGCTCATTACTTGAGTTCCCGTCCAAGAGACTTAAACCTTCTTATAAGAGTTGGTCGAACCTGAACCTAGATTTTCCTTGCCAGTAAACAAATGTATCGATTTAATGAAAAGGGACTGGAAGTCCTCTAATCCTTATTTGACCTGATTTGATTACAGAATTCTTTAAGACTGAAACATTTCTTCCAGCTTACACGTGGTTGAGATATGTATATTACATGGATGGTTATAACTTGACCGGTAAGCCAGAGGAATGCCTCGGTCAGTTGACCAAAAGCTCCAACGGCGGGTCATCATTTAACTAAGACCCGCGTCAGGAAACACTTCCTGAAGAACCTTACCTAACCTAACCTATATGTTACATCTTAGTGTGGCCAGAAGGGCAACATTTCGATTCATTCATAAAAACATTATACAAATTGCTTTCATTTATGAAAATCAGATATAAATGAAAATTTCCTTCCCTTCCTTCGTGTTTTAATTAAGTCTTACGGAAATGTGTGAATAAATGCTTTTCAAAACGGACAAATTGATAAATGAGACGCTTGTGCAACATTTGGGTATATTTATTCAGGAAACGTTTCGCCACGCAGAGGCTTCTTCAGTCTAATGCAGAGAAAAGTGGAAGACGAGGAGGAGTTTGAGGTAATCAGTCCCTCAGCCTCAAGTCGATGTGTTCTGTCCATTTATCTTAACAAAAGTGCAGCATATTCGCGGAGATGGGGGTTATGTATTGATGACATCAGGTGCAGCAGTGGTAGGCGGAGTCACCACTGGATAAAACCACTAGTAGAAGTAGTTTGAGTCTATACGTTAGACAAGGTTTGAAAAAATACGGTCATCAAGATCCCAAGATGTTGTTGCTGTGTCTGACAGGATGGGAATAAATGGCCACCAGTGTGCGTTTACAAATAAAGATATTTAGACGTTGCACATATGTCTGATTCTTCACTTCCACTGTCTAAAAGGCTCTATACCTAACCTGCATTTGGGTATTTGTCCATGATCCACTACGAGGACCAGACCGCTGCCTGCATGGTTGAAAACAGATGGATTACCATCCCACAAGTTACAGTGCTGTGTCAGGAGCTGGTAGAGTGCTTATAGCAAACCATGTAATGAATGTTGCAGCTGCGTAGTATTTACCCTGTACTGCCCTTTACAAATGTTTGTGCAAAACTCTAACTTTCAGTGGCGTACTATTATGACTACGTCTGTTGTAATTATGACTAAAAATATTATTGTTACTTTCTGTTGGAGTATAAATTAACAATGAGTCTGGCATAATTCTCTCTTGCTCTGCTGTACATCGTTTTAGGAAAGTCATTTTGGTCATTTGAGAACTAATAAAATGCTGTTTTTAAAGCGTTATTTAATATGCAAGAATACGTATGTATGTTTGTGGCTGTGGCGGAAGTATTGATAATTATTTTCACGGTTAATGGTGAAATTTGATTCCCCATATATTTAAACATATAAAATGATGAATCATTCATGTCTGTATCTTATTAAGTTGCTAAGATACAATATGATATCTGATTTATCACACGTCTGTATCTTATTAAGTTGCTAAGATACAATATGATATCTGATATATCACACGTCTGTATCTTATTAAGTTGCTAAGATACAATATGATATCTGATATATCACACGTCTGTATCTTATTAAGTTGCTAAGATACAATATGATAACTGATATATCACACGTCTGTATCTTATTAAGTTGGTAAGATACAATATGATATGTGATATATCACACTTGGTATTGAAACACGAGTGATAACACTGAGCAAAATGCCTTGACCTTCAACATTAACTAAATGTAAGAGAGTAGAAACACCTTCAAAATATCTATCATATCTTCATTATTAATGAAAATGATTAACAGAAGAATTTATAGTCCTGACAAGGATCTCTGGCAGAAGTTCCATGGAAGCTAAAGACAGCAAAGAGAGGTTTAAATACTTCTTGAGTTTACACTTCATGACAGTATAGGACTGGGTGCAAGAACTGCCAACTCTGCCCCAGAACCTGCTAGAGACCTGCGATAGGTTAACAAATATTAGACAAAAAAAAGAAAAAATGGAACTGCAAGAAAGCTATCTACACAGTTCCACAGAGAACATTCACAAATACACTGAGGACTCAAGCATGAACGAAATTACGAGGGCTAGCATGGTTACACACACCGGGTCGCAGGCTGCACTCACAGGCAAAATACAGACGTACAGTAAATATACACACTGAGAATGACGTCACAAGCAAGATATTAGTGTGCATATTAATTGGGACAGTATTAAAAAAAAAGACATTTATTTGGAAAATTATTGTTAATTTGAAAAATACACATCAATGATATGACAGATGATTGATTTAATAAGAGATATAACTACCCTTTGCTTTTATAAGCATTGCTACAAGCTTTGGCACAAAATCGACCAATGTTGAACACATTTTGCCAATATCTTCGTCGTGGCACCAGATCTTAATAACAGCAACAATTAACTTCTCCACAGCTGAACAGTCCTGTTTCGCGATCCTGTGTTTGGTTATTGCCCATAGATTCTCAACTGGGTTGAGGTCAGGAGAGTTTCCAGGACAATTTATAACGGTTAGCAAACTCTCTACGAAGAATGTCAGCATTTTTCTGGAGGTGCGGCATAGAGCAAGATCATGCTGGAAAGCGCATTCTTCACCAGGAAAGTCTTTATCCACAATGGGAAACAAATGTGTTGCCAGAATTGCCTTGTATTTGTCACTGTTCATCGTTCCCTCAAGAATGACAAACCGTACAGGGCCTTTAGCAGTAAAACTAACCCAAAATATCTTCTTAGGTGGGTGTTTTGGCGCTTGTTGAATGTGTCCATTCAGAAGAGGTTCGCCTTTGCCCCGTCTCACTACCACTGACCTGTAACCATGTACTTGAAAATGCGCCTCATCTGAAAATATAAATATTCTCCATTCATCCCTTATGATCGAGTGCCAACCGCAGCCGCTTTTTCTTCACATCAGCAGTCAATATTTGTTTCTTTACTGGCATTCTGGCAGTTCTGCCAAGTTCAAGAAGCCAAATCTCTCTCTAGATCTTTGCTGATCTTATGAGGGGATCCTTCACATTATATTTTATGATAACCTTATCATCGTGAGGTATTGTTCTACGGTTTCTTCCACATCTTCCTCGACGCAGCGCTCCACAGTCACCACTGTTGTCAATTTTTTCAAAATCTGGCCAACAGTTGACTTTGCTAGGCTTAAATTTTCAGCGATCTGTCTGTTTTCTAAGACTTGCAATACTTGCACGCTTTCTATGTGTAACATCCATCATGAATTTCATCAGTAATCATGGAATGAAGGTGAGAATTTGGCGAAACCACTTTCACACACAGAATACGCTTGCAGAAATGTCCTTACAGAACAACAGCTGTTGTAGCACTGATGATAATCGCAGGGTAACACCGCAGCTGAATGGTTACCAGAAGTTGGAAGCTAACTCTTCTGAAAAGAAAAGAATCAAAACTACATAAATTAACCCGGAGACACATGAGATAATCACAAAATTTACTCCTGTTCCAATTAATTTGCACACCACTGTACTATGTGTTTAGGAATAAACTAAAGGCAAACAATAGTCACGATGGAAGGGAAAACATCAGTATAAATAAGTGTTAACAAGTCAAGTCTGTTAATACTCACTTCATGAATTATTCTCTTAATTGCATAAACGTAAATGATAAATTAGAGGACAGATTTCTGCATGTTAATATTCTCAGAGTTTGTAAAACAATAAAGAAAATACAAACAGAACTTGACGGCAAGAAATTACAGGACCACAAAAAGAAACTGGAAAAAAACATAAGCGTTTATTAGATTTATCATCTTCAAGACAAAAATAGAGTAACGATATTTTGAGACAAGGGAGAGTGGGAAGGGGAGAGTGTAGCACCTGGTCAAGCAGCAACACAAAACACGTCTGTCTGGGCAAGCAGCAACACAAAACACGTCTGTCTGGGCAAGCAGCAACACAAAACACGTCTGTCTGGGCAAGCAGCAACACAAAACACGTCTGTCTGGGCAAGCAGCAACACAAAACACGTCTGTCTGGGCAAGCAGCAACACAAAACACGTCTGTCTGGGCAAGCAGCAACACAAAACACGTCTGCCTGGGCAAGCAGCAACACAAAACACGTCTGCCTGGGCAAGCAGCAACACAAAACACGTCTGCCTGGGCAAGCAGCAACACAAAACACGTCTGTCTGGGCAAGCAGCAACACAAAACACGTCTGTCTGGGCAAGCAGCAACACAAAACACGTCTGCCTGGGCAAGCAGCAACACAAAACACGTCTGCCTGGGAAAGCAGCAACACAAAACACGTCTGCCTGGGCAAGCAGCAACACAAAACACGTCTGTCTGGGCAAGCAGCAACATAAAACACGTCTGCCTGGGCAAGCAGCAACACAAAACACGTCTGCCTGGGCAAGCAGCAACACAGCGTCTGCCAAAAGGCATTAGTTCCAACTATTTTGCCGAAACACCTGAGGCAGCAATACATGCTGACTTGAAACATTATAACTGATAATTAGATAACTGCAGAAAGATTCATTCAAATGACTATTCACCAAATATGTGTGTGTGAAATATTCAGAAAAACTCACATAAAAGAAGCTTGAGAAATACAAAGGTTGGTCAGCACATTGCTACTGGAATTAAGAGACAAAAGTTGGAGGATAGAAAGTACGAACCTTATATCCAGACTCTGGAAGAGCGAGGAGACAAGATAATGTTATTCCAAACTCTCCCAGCCAAAAAAAGAAGGTATATAAGACTAGATTACTTGCCACAGGAGACTCCAAGCCAACGACACACAGGAGACTCCAAGCCAACGACACACAGGAGACTCCAAGCCAACGACACACAGGAGACTCCAAGCCAACGACACACAGGAGACTCCAAGCCAACGACACACAGGAGACTCCAAGCCAACGACACACAGGAGACTCCAAGCCAACGACACACAGGAGACTCCAAGCCAACGACACACAGTAGACTCCAAGCCAACGACACACAGCAGACTCCAAGCCAACGACACACAGGAGACTCCAAGCCAACGACACACAGGAGACTCCAAGCCAACGACACACAGGAGACTCCAAGCCAACGACACACAGGAGACTCCAAGCCAACGACACACAGGAGAATCCAAGCCAACGACACACAGGAGACTCCAAGCCAACGACACATACTAAACATGAATCCCCAGATAAGTCGAACAAAACTTAAACTGGCCCATGAGTTGAAGCTCAACACTCACAAACGCAGCCAGTTTAACAAACAACCTGAAAAGTTTTGGCACACATCAGTTTCACTCCTACAAAATATATATATATATATATATATATATATATATATATATATATATATATATATATATATATATATATATATATATATATATAATATATATATATATATATATATATATATATATATATATATATATATATATATATATATATATATATATATATATATATATATATATAAGGCACCACTATGAAAAATAGAGGAATTCAAGGCTTTCGTACTACTCACATTATCAAGGAACTATAAAGGAAACATGACAAGAGGACTTATATAAGGGCAAGACTACCTCACAGTCACATCACACTAACAAAGACTACACCTCACAGTAGCGTAACATCTCACGACTCTGTAAGAGGAAAACAGAAGGACCTGAAACTCTTCCAAGAATTAAGATTAGTCCAATTTATCATTTAATGATAAATTGGACTAATCTTAATTCTTGGGAAGAGTTTCAGGTCCTTTCTGTTTCCTTCACAGAGTCGTGAGATGTTACGCTACTGTGAGGTGTAGTCTTGTTAGTGTGATGTGACTGTAGTGTAGTCTTGCCCTTATATAAGTCCTCTTGTCATGTTTCCTTTATAGTTCCTTGATAATGTGAGTAGTCACGAAAGCGCTTGGAATTCCTCTATTTTTTCATAGTGGTTGTCTTGCATATTCTGATATCACTTGATTACTGTGATCTTTTTGCATATATATATATATATATATAGGGTTAAAGTGTCGGTTTTTTCTTCAATGTTTTTGAGAGCTTTACGTATTTGTAGTCCAGAGTTCATAGATGAAGAAATCTCTAAAATTTATGAAATAGCTAATGATTTAAAATACCCAAGAAACATAATTGATAAATCTTTTAAAATAGCTAGGAATACTTTTACAATCCAAAAGGGACAACCAACCTTATTCAACCAAAAATATGTTGGTTCCCCCTTACCATGAAAACTTGGTTGATATGCCTTCCTTTCTTAAGAATTTTAATATCAAAGTTGTATTTAAAAATCTTGATACAGTAAAAAGACTTTTGATAAAAAATTCCCCCCAAAATGCTGACGGATGTGTCTATAAGATTCCCTGTAAAATATGCGATAAAGTTTATTTTGGTCAAACTGGTAAAAGTCTTGAACTAAGATTAAAACAACATAAATATAGCATTAGAACTGGACAAGATTCTAATGCTCTATTTATTCATGTGAGATATTTTAACCATCCAATTGATTTTCAAAATGCTGAGAAGGTTGTATCAAGCAAGTCCATGGTTGAGAGAAATATAATAGAATCATGTTTCATTAAAAGCAGTTTTGAAAATAATATGAATATTTCTTTTGGTTTATATAAATTGGATTCATTTATAATTAATAAAATTTGGGAAGAATTTAATAATAAATTGGACTAATCTTAATTCTTGGGAAGAGTTTCAGGTCCTTTCTTATTTTCCTCTTCACAGAGTCGTGAGATGTTACGCTACTGTGAGGTGTAGTCTTTGTTAGTGTGATGTGACTGTGAGGTGTAGTCTCGCCCCTTATATAAGCCCTTCTTGTCATGTTTCCTGTTATAGTTCCTTGATAATGTGAGTAGTCACGAAAGCGCTTGGAATTCCTCTATTTTTCATAGTGGTTGCCTTGCATTATATATATATATATATATATATATATATATATATATATATATATATATATATATATATATATATATATATATATATATATATATATATATATATATATATTATATATATATATATATATATATATATATATATATATATATATATATATATATATATATATATATATATTTTGTAGGAGTGAAACTGATGTGTGCCAAAACTTTTCAGGTTGTTTGTTAAACTGGCTGCGTTTGTAGTGTTGAGCTTCAACTCATGGGCCAGTTTAAGTTTTGTTGACTTATCTGGGGATTCATGTTTAATATGATGTCGTTGGCTTGGAAATCTCTGTATCGTGCTATTTTCCTGTGGTATTTTGAGCTCCTGTGTTTTCAATTGGCTGGAAGTCTCGTGTGTGTATCAAGCAAGTCCATGTGTAGTTGGCTTGGAGTCTCTGTAAGCGTTGGCTGAAAATTTCAGATCCTTTCTTATTTTCTTCAAATTGTCATTAATTAATACTTTGGGAAGATTAATCTTTGTATGTAATTACTGTGAGGTGTAGTCTCGCCTCTTCATATAAGCCCTTCTTGTTATGTTTCTGTATTACTTATAGTTCCTTGATAATGTGAGTAGTCACGAAAGCGCTTGGAATTCTTCTATTTTTTCATAGTGGTTTTCTTGCATATTTTGATATCACCTGTTTATTGTGATCTTTTTGCTATATATATATATATATATATATATATATATATATATATATATATATATATATATATATATATATATATATATATATATATATATATATATATATATATATATATATATATAAACCGAATAAAAAGAATTCACAGCAGCTGATCGCCAGCAACTGCAAAGTTGACAGTCTCAAAAAATATAAATACTTCGACAAACTACAGACGAAAGTTAAAGGCAGAGAATCTAGAGCCGAAAATTAGGACAATCAGACGAGGAGAGAGGCGGAAATGAATTTTTAAAAATTTAATGCAGCCAGATTGAATAACGAACCAAGTATATTCACTGTCGCATCATGAGATAAATGAAAAGTAATAAATGTGATTATGTGTTTAAAGAGGTAAGTAAATCTCCTCTCGGAAACTGACAAGGATTTATTCTGGCAACTCAAAAACTTCTTGCCAAACATACAACTCAGAATGACTCACAGCCACTAAATGGAAAGATGAAAACAGTTCAGAGATAAATTGCCAACCCGGAAATAACAAGCAATGAATTATTTTCTGTTAAGAGAATGGAACACTTACAAAACTAAAGAACCACACTCGATAATGAACTGAGTTTTGAATGGACTGGAACCACTAATTATTGCACTAATTATATTATTTATCAGTACATTAAACACTGGCCATTATTCTTCCACATATACGTTACTCTCAGGACTTAAGAGTGTGACTTTATCCCATCTTTAAGATGGTAAATCTTAATATGGTCACTTCTTGCTGATGTTATTATTGATGAAGGTTTCTATTTCCTCCCGGATAAAGTGAATGATTGGTTACTCCATCTCTCTATGTTGTTCTTGCTCTCTGGCCTCGCTAAGTGTCTACACTCTCTGGCCTCTCTAAGTGTCTACACTCTCTGGCCTCGCTAAGTGTCTACACTCTCTGGGGCCTCGCTAAGGGTCTACACTCTCTGGCCTCGCTAAGTGTCTATCCTCTCTGGCCTCGCTAAGTGGATAATATTTACACTCTCTGGCCTCGCTAAGTGGATAATATTTACACTCTCTGGCCTCGCTAGGTGGATGTCTACACTGTCTGGCCTGAAGTCTATAATTATAGTCATGACGCCAGAGAGTATAGACATTGTCCACGTAGCGAGGCCAGAGAGCATAGACATTATCCACGTAGCAAGGCCAGAGAGTATAGACATTATCCACCTAGCGAGACCAGAGAGTATAGACATTATCTACGTAGCGAGACCAGAGAGTATAGACATTATCCACGAAGCGAGACCAGAGAGTATAGACATTATCCACGTAGCTAGGCCAGAGAGTGTAGGCATTATCCACATAGCGAGGCCAGAGTAAAGACATTATCCACGAAGCGAGACCAGAGAGTATAGACATTATCCACGTAGCCAGGCCAGAGAGTATAGACATTATCCACATAGCGAGGCCAGAGTAAAGACATTATCCACGAAGCGAGACCAGAGAGTATAGACATTATCCACGTAGCCAGGCCAGAGTGTGTAGACATTATCCACGTAGCGAGGCCAGATAGACATTATCCACGTAGCGAGGCCAGATAGACATTATCCACGTAGCGAGGCCAGATAGACATTATCCACGTAGCGAGGCCAGATAGACATTATCCACGTAGCGAGGCCAGATAGACATTATCCACGTAGCGAGGCCAGATAGACATTATCCACGTAGCGAGGCCAGATAGACATTATCCACGTAGCGAGGCCAGATAGACATTATCCACGTAGCGAGGCCAGATAGACATTATCCACGTAGCGAGGCCAGATAGACATTATCCACGTAGCGAGGCCAGATAGACATTATCCACGTAGCGAGGCCAGATAGACATTATCCACGTAGCGAGGCCAGATAGACATTATCCACGTAGCGAGGCCAGATAGACATTATCCACGTAGCGAGGCCAGATAGACATTATCCACGTAGCGAGGCCAGATAGACATTATCCACGTAGCGAGGCCAGATAGACATTATCCACGTAGCGAGGCCAGATAGACATTATCCACGTAGCGAGGCCAGATAGACATTATCCACACTGATTTTAGGGTAAGTTTATGGTGATGATTTCGAATGTCATCGGTTTTGCTTGACTGTCTCTGGTTTTTGATAAATTTGGTGTCCCACTGAAAAACATAAAAAATGTGGAAAATATATTGATCAGGCGGGACTAATTTACAAATCGCAATGAAA
The DNA here is from genome assembly GCA_009830355.1 of Cherax destructor. Classification (NCBI taxonomy): domain Eukaryota; kingdom Metazoa; phylum Arthropoda; class Malacostraca; order Decapoda; family Parastacidae; genus Cherax; species Cherax destructor. The sequence continues at coordinate 26,074 of WNWK01010323.1, read as the reverse complement.
TTATTTTTTGGATCATGTAATACATACCAGCACTTCATTCTAAATAATAACAGATTAAAATAGTAATATAATTCAGATACCACTAATTACTGCTTATGAAACGTTGTTTGTATGGATTTCTTTTATATTTGTAATCAGCAGAGTCCCGCTGGAGGCTCCAGTATTACTCTGCCATCATGTGTGTGTCCCATCTGCCTTGATACCTTCCCTCCATCACCATTATATCTTAATGGAACCTCTTCCCTTGTTCCTCACTCACCTCATCAAGATTATGTGGAGATCTGTCTAGGTGGCTATGGAGACAGTGAAGCTTTATGCTCATATTAGTACCTAAAGTCTTAAAGCTTGTCAGAATGTTTTGCTCGAGTTCTTCATAACTGTCTGCTTTGTGATTGACCAAGAAGTTCATGACAACTGACACATAACAGCACCTGGCAGAAACTTCGACACCATTCATACATTTTGTGAAATTAGAATTCTTGATAAACTTTCGAATTTGAGGACCATCAAAGATTCCAGCTTTCAGTTTTTCCATACTGAGTCCAGGGAACGATCTTCAAATATATTTAATGAAGCAATGTGGCATGTTACGAGTATATTACAATATATTCTGGGTAAGTCACACTTCACTATTGGCTGCCTCCCAACCAGTGAACTGGGTGCTAAGGGTTTAACGATCAATAGGATACCCGTCGTTAAATCAGTACCTTGGTTCATTGACCAATCACAGGCAAGCCCGCCAAAGCTGAAGCAACGTGGGTCACTTGTGGTAAACACTGTCAGACTTGTCTGAGCTGCTATGTGATACGGTGCTCTCTCTGGCTTCTGCTGTTACCATCTTGTCATCGTGTGGTACACTTAGTATTCACCCACTGTACATAGTGTACATAAGTGTACATTATATCTGGTGCAAGAAATATAACTTATATACAATTGCTGAGTTTGTCTGCTCTACTTTAAAACCCATTACGACCAGGTCGCAGGCCATACTCTACCTGTGTTCGTAATACTTCATGCAGTGTTGGTAGAATAATGTTATGCCTGTGAACCAGTGGTTCGTTAATGATGTTTGTTGCACGTACAGTCATGTTTTCCATAGAAAGTCATGTCACTTTTATCCAATGGGCTGCATTCACCCTACTGTCCCCCAGACAGATGAAACAAGGGTATTTATACATCCACTCTGTTGCCCAAACAAGAAGTTTACCATCTTCTGATCAACACGAATAGACATCTTGCACTCATGATTGCAAAGCTTCTGCAAGACATTTTTGATATTTTCGTATTCTTTAAGTTTTGAGTGAGCAATTGGAAGAGATGCATATTGGTTACCATTGTGCAATAAGACATTTCAAGCTTGTTAATGAGCTGTCTATAAACAGCCGCCAATGTCCTGGTCGATATTCAAGTCCCACTGGAAGTAGTCCAGGGATGTTATTGTAGTATACAAGTTCTTCATCTTGGCTGGAGTAAGGAAGGTGTTCAACCTCTCTTGTCCGATAAGCTGTTATTTTAACTTCTTGGTGTAGACAGTTGTTTTAGTCTGGATGTTAAAAATTGACATGCTTACTGTGTGGCACAGGTCTCCTTGCTGAATGTCTGGTGAATGTGAAACCTTGCACATTCACCACTCATGTGGTGAATGTGAAACCTTACACATTCACCACACGGAAATAACAATCATCGTGGTGGTTTATCGGTTCTCTGCACACCATGTTGTTTTACCGTCGTAAGTATTCTAAACAGGTTTTGCAAACCCTATGTGGCGCCCAAGACTTGTCTTGTTCTCCAAGCGCCACTCAAAAATAACCAAGATAAGCTTGTTTTATAAAATCTGTGATTTTTTTCTTTGTTTTTGTAATGAGTATTCGCCACAAATGTAGCAAAATGCATTGCGATTGTTCAAGTAGACTCTTCGTGAAGAACTCATGTTTATCTGAAAAAAATAACAAAATGAAGGTTATAATATCGTCAGGTTGTCGTTCTTGATACAACTTCTTTCCTTAAATATTAAATCATTTAAAATAAATTCTACTCTTTATTAACACTCTATGTATACATAAATTGTCACTATATATACATATACACGCGTTACGGCTAAGTTCTCTATTATCTGAGGGTACGTACGCAATATCTCACAAACTAGAACCAATTTGAAAACCCTACCGCCGTTTTCGAATTCATCAACCCCCCAAAAAACTAAATACCTTCAAATATATTGGGCAACGAATTTTATTTATTAAATCTCCAGACTTAAATTGTTGTTCTTAACTCTTGTTCAGTCCATCAATATAAAAAAAGTAAGTTAGAATATAAATCTCTAGTTTCCCTCCATATTTTACCCCCCCCCCCTGTCCCTCAGCGTGTATCATCAATGTGTTGAAGCAACTCATAATTTTCAACAAAAATATATTAGCATAAATAAACTTTGGTGCCAGCGAGCGCCATTTAAATATATCACGTTAACAAGCAACGCGACCCGTAACACCTGGCGTAATGTATCGTACCGATATACCAAGCATGCATTATAAAGCAGAGTATATCGTACCGATATACCAAGCATGCATTATAAAGCAGAGTATATCGTACCGATATACCAAGCATGCATTATAAAGCAGAGTATATCGTACCGATATACCAAGCATGCATTATAAAGCAGAGTATATCGTACCGATATACCAAGCATACATTATAAAGCAGAGTATATCGTACCGGTATACCAAGCATACATTATCAAGCAGAGTATATCGTACCGATATACCAAGCATACATTATAAAGCAGAGTATATCGTACCGATATACCAAGCATACATTATAAAGCAGAGTATATCGTACCGATATACCAAGCATGCATTATCAAGCAGAGTATATCGTACCGATATACCAAGCATGCATTATCAAGCAGAGTATATCGTACCGATATACCAAGCATACATTGGAAACCAGTATATATATATATCATCGATATACCAAGCATACATTTCCTTGCAGAAAATACCGTTATACCAAGCATACCTCATCAAGGAAAATACGATATAAAAAGTAGCAAATATACTGTAAGATCCAAGATAACATGACTAGCATACCAAGATAACATGACTAGCATACCAAGATAACATGACTAGCATACCAAGATAACATGACTAGCATACCAAGATAACATGACTAACATAAAAAGATAACATGACTAGCATACCAAGATAACATGACTAGCATACCAAGATAACAAGCAACATAAGCACACCAAGATAACAAGCAACATAAGCACACCAAGATAACAAGCAACATAACAAGCATAACAAGACAACAAGCAACATAACAAGCACACCAAGATAACAAGGAACATAACAAGCACACCAAGATAACAAGGAACATAACAAGCACACCAAGACAACAAGCAACATAAGCATACCAAGACAACAAGCAGCATAACAAGCACACCAAGATAACAAGCAACATAACAAGCACACCAAGATAACAAGGAACATAACAAGCACACCAAGATAACAAGCAACATAACAAGCACACCAAGATAACAAGGAACATAATAAGCACACCAAGATAACAAGCAACATAACAAACACACCAAGATAACAAGCAACATAACAAGCACACCAAGATAACAAGCAACATAACAAACACACCAAGATAACAAGCAACATAACAAGCACACCAAGATAACAAGCAACATAACAAACACACCAAGATAACAAGGAACATAACAAGCACACCAAGATAACAAGCAACATAACAAGCACACCAAGATAACAAGCAACATAACAAGCACACCAAGATAACAAGCAACATAAGAAGCACACCAAGATAAGCAACATAACAAGCACACCAAGATAACAAGCAACATAACAAGCACACCAAGATAACAAGCAACATAAACACACCAAGGAAACAAGCAACATAAAAGCATACAAATATAACAAGCAACATAACAAGCATACCAAGATAAAGAAAATAACAAGCACACCAAGATAACAGCCACATTAATATAACAAACAGACCAAAATAAAAAACATAGGAAGAAAACAAGCACGGAAAGATAACACACAGACCGAGATAACAGATACAGGAAGATAAACAGACCAAGATAACAGATACAGGAAGATAACAAACACACCAAGATAACAGATACAGGAAGATAACAAACACACCAAGATAACACACCAAGATAAACGCACCAAGATAACACACCAAGATAACAAAGAATCACTAGTTAATAATCTTGAGGTTAATGATGAGCTTGGGGAAAGCGATCACAAATCACTTAGTTTCAATGTATCATGGAATTACCCAGATAACTGCAATCAAGTCTCTGTCCCAGACTTCCGCTTGGCTGACTTCATGGGACTGAGAAATTACCTGGGTGGGCTAAATTGGGATGACCTGACTATGGGTCAGGTAGGTGGTGTTAGTTGCCAATATGAAGTGTTTCAGAGCATAGTTCTAGCTGCCCAGACAACTTTTGTTCTGAGTAGGGAAATTAGATCTAACAAAAATGATCCCAAATTGATAAACAATAGATTAAAAAAAATTCATTGGTCAAAAGAGAGACATATAGGCATATCAAAAGAGGGGAAGAGCAGTTAAGAAATTAATATATTCAATTAAAGAGAAAAATAAAAAAAAAGGAATAAGAAAAGCAAAAAGGGATTATGTGGCTAAGGTCGCAAGGGATTCGAAGACTAACATAAAAGGGTTCTTTCAGATATACAGAAGTAAGATTAGGGACAAGATAGGCCCACTTAAGAGTAACTCAGGTCAGATCACTGACAGTGATAAGGATATGTGTGAACTTTTCAACACCTACTTCCTCTGTTTTTACTCAGGGAGATACTAGCGAAATTCCAGAAATAATAAATTATGTAGAACAGGACGATAATAAACTATGCACTATTAGGGAAACTAGTGACATGGTCCTCAGACAAATAGAGAAATTAAAACCTAACAAATCCCCAGGCCCTGATGAACTGTTTGCAAGAGTTTTAAAGGAATGTAAAGAGGAGCTTAGCAAACCTTTGGCTAATCTTTTCAATATATCACTACAAACTGCCATAGTGCCAGGCAAGTGGAAAATGGATAATGTAATACCTATTTACAAGGCAGGTGACAGGTCCTTAGCTTCGAGCTACAGACCAATAAGCCTTACCTCCATAGTGGGAAAATTTATGGAATCAATAATTGCCGAGGCAATTAGTAGCCATCTTGAAAGGGGTTTTACATAGGGGCGTTCCTGTCTTACGAATTATTACAACCTCAGGTTCAAAGACCTGTTATCCTGAGTGTAAAAGAGAGCTTGGAGCAAAGAAACAGTAGGAAATGCTTTGAATTGTATTTCCTTCACCAAGCCATTATGAATTTTTGTATTTTCCTTCACCAAGTATATTATAAGGCTTTATACAAATATGTACACTATATACAGAGATAGTAGTATTAGTAGTGCATGCCACGGTAGTCAAGGCAGAACAACAGCCAATAGACAGAGACAACCGTACAACAACCAGCTCAGGCAGGGAATGATAATGGCAAACATGTGAGTGGAATCCACATCACCTTTCCCATTGCCTGACCTGCACTATGATTGGCTGAACCACGTTGTTGATTTGGTGATGAGGGCCCGATCACCAAACCCTTAACAAGATGGTTCGCTGGTTGGTGAGGCAGCCTATGTGGGTGTGTTTAACATGCTCCGAATAAGGGTGACGTACTCTTTGCATGCAACACCCCCACCCCAAGAAGGCTCAGGACTAGGCTTCTACCTCAAATGGGTAGAGTGCCGCCATAGCATGTTACAATAATGGGACCGCCTTTCTCCTCATCCATCCCACTCATTAGATAAAGCTAAACTTTTCTCGAGACATAAAGTCCGGCTTTAAACTTAAGAGTGAGACAGCAGACGGTAGGGCTAACGTATTTTTATATATCCCGGACAGGCCCCCATATATTACAATATTAGTTAAGAGAGCTAGGGCAAACCTAATTACTCGACCTGATATCTAAGGGATTCTGCTCTCATAACCAACACTGCAATACTGTAATAATATAATAAAGGTTTTTGTCCGGGGTATATAAAAATACACACATTAATTTATAAATATATTTTCTTCTACTAGTAAAATTCTATATAAATAGTACAATCTTTGTACAGTAGCACATAAAAACAAAAGCATGATCTTTGTACATTAAAATAAGCGTAATATTTGTACTATAAGTTAACAATATACATTGTTAAATTTACACGACTATTCACTTTAATGTCACACGGCATATTCTATAGTTATACCGGTGTCATAAGACATCTTACCAGTGTCACAAGAGACAAGACACATCTTACCAGTGTCACAAGAGACAAGACACATCTTACCAGTGTCACAAGAGACAAGACACATCCTACCAGTGTCACAAGAGACAAGACACATCCTACCAGTGTCACAAGAGACAAGACACAACATCTTACCAGTGTCACAAGAGACAAGACACAACATCTTACCAGTGTCACAAGAGACAAGACACATCCTACCAGTGTCACAAGAGACAAGACACATCTTACCAGTGTCACAAGAGACAAGACACATCTTACCAGTGTCACAAGAGACAAGACACATCTTACCAGTGTCACACAAGACACAACATCTTACAAGTGTCACACAAGACACAACATTTTACCAGTGTCACACAAGACACAACATCTTACCAGTGTCACACAAGACACAACATCTTACCAGTGTCACACAAGACACAACATCTTACCAGTGTCACACAAGACACATCTTACCAGTGTCACAAGACACAACATCTTACCAGTGACAACCCACGTAGTCATGACCCTACCAACAACGTGTCATATGACACTACCTTTCTTATCGTCATGACACGCCTACTTCTCTGTGTCTGCATAGACACCCTTGCCTCTGTGTTACGATACCTTCTCAGTGTCACACGACACTTTTCTCTGTGTCACACGACACTCCTTCTCTATCGTGTCACACGACACCCTTTTCTCTTTGTCATAACTGATTTAATCACTGGTAGTGTTCAGTATTCACGCCTTCTCATAAGACACCCTTTTCCTTGTGTCATGAACGCCTTCTCTGTCAATTTCCCTTTGAACAGTGTGACACGACCAAGTGACTGCCACACAAGCCATCCGTGTACACTTGTCGTGCTGCCACCAAAGCCGACACGAACCATCCGTGTACACTTGTCGTGCTGCCACCAAAGCCGACACGAACCATCCGTGTACACTTGTCGTGCTGCCACCAAAGCCGACACGAACCATCCGTGTACACTTGTCGTGCTGCCACCAAAGCCGACACGAACCATCCGTGTACACTTGTCGTGCTGCCACCAAAGCCGACACGAACCATCCGTGTACACTTGTCGTGCTGCCACCAAAGCCGACACGAACCATCCGTGTACACTTGTCGTGCTGCCACCAAAGCCGACACGAACCATCCGTGTACACTTGTCGTGCAGCCACCAAAGCCGACACGAACCATCCGTGTACACTTGTCGTGCTGCCACCAAAGCCGACACGAACCATCCGTGTACACTTGTCGTGCTGCCACCAAAGCCGACACGAACCATCCGTGTACACTTGTCGTGCTGCCACCAAAGCCGACACGAACCATCCGTGTACACTTGTCGTGCTGCCACCAAAGCCGACACGAACCATCCGTGTACACTTGTCGTGCGGCCACCAAAGCCGACACGAACCATCCGTGTACACTTGTCGTGCGGCCACCAAAGCCGACACGAACCATCCGTGTACACTTGTCGTGCGGCCACCAAAGCCGGCAGAAACTGAGTCTGGCAAGCTGGGATACAAGCAAGGCAATCACTGATGCCATCCACAGCTTAGTGAAGTAGCCACGTTCCTCAGTCAAGTCGTGGACCATACTCATTTCATGCCAGGTTCTCCGCCCTGACATTAACTGTGGTGACGTCACACCGGGCGCTCCAGCCCAGTAATACTGGACGTGCAGTACCCAAGTGGTCCGTCAACAAGACTTGTTCAGGGTTCGCAACACGAATTTACTAACTTTTTTCATTAAGGTATTTTAGGAGGTAGATCATGGTATTGAATATGATATTGTGTATATTGACTTCAGTAAGGCTTTCGATAGAGTTCCACATCAGAGGTTATTGAGGAAAATTAAGGTACAAGGAATAGGAGAATTTTTTTCCTGGGTAGAGGCATGGTTGACATAGACAGCAGAGAGTTTGCATAAATGGGGAGAAATCAGAATGGGGGCACGTCACAAGCGGTGTTCCACAGGGGTCAGTGTTGGGACCCTTGTTGCTTACAATTTACACAAACGACATAGATGAGGGAATAAATAGCGACATAAGCAAATTTACTGATGACACCAAAATACGCTGTCCAATTCATTCTAATGAGGACATTAGAGCACTCCAGAATGATTTGAATAGACTGATGCAGTTGTCGGAGAAGTGGCAGATACAGTTTAATATAGACAAATGCAAAGTTCTAAATGTTGGACAGGAAAATAACCATGCCACATATAAACTAAATAATGCAGATCTTATTATTACTGATTGCTAAAAGGATTTAGGAGTTCTGGTTAGCAGTAATCTGAAACCAAGACAACAGTGCATAAGCATTCGTAATAAAGCTAACAGAATCCTTGTTAAGTAAAAGGACACAAATGCAAATAATGTGACATTTTTTTGTGGCAACGTTTCGCTCTCCAGGAGCTTTGTCAAGCCGTTACAAACAATACATGGACACAGAGGGTATATATATGCTCAGAGTGAGGTGTAATACTAGTGGTGGTAGAAGTAGTAGTGATATAAGTTGTAGTAGTAGTAGTAATACAATAAGGTAGAATAATCAACTTGGGTAGTACAAAAATATAGGAGATGTTAACCTTATTGACCAATATGTTCAGTTGAAAAGAGAAGTAAAAAAGAGGATTAGAAAGGCTAAACGTGACTATGAGATTAAGGTTGCTAATGAATCAAAGACTAATCCAAAAGGGTTCTTTCAAATGTATAGGACGAAGGTGAGGGAAAAGGTAGGACCTCTGAAAATTGGGAATGGACAGCTGACGGATAACGAACTGGAAATGTGTTCTCTATTTAATGACTATTTTTTGTCAGTCTTTACACAAGAAGACGTAAATGAGATTCCAGAAATTAACAATTATTCAGTTCCTGAAGAATTCAAATTAACTAATATTACTGTCACGAGGGACATGGTTATCAAACAGATAGATAAACTGAAGCAAAATAAGTCCCCGCGACCCGACAAGTTGTTTTCCAGGGTACTTAAAGAATGCAAGATGGAACTTAGTCAGCCATTAACGAATGTGTTTAATACGTCCATCCTAACTGGTGTTGTGCCAGAGATGTGGAAGATAGCTAATGTAGTTCCTATATTCAAATCAGGGGATAAGTCAATTCCATCAAATTACCGTCCAATAAGCCTCACGTCTATAGTAGGCAAATTATTAGAATCAATTATAGCTGATATTATTAGAAGTCACCTTGAAGAACATAATTTGAATAATGAATCTCAGCATGGGTTCACGAGAGGTCGTTCCTGCCTGACAAATTCACTGACGTTTTTCAATAAAACATTTGAGGCAGTAGACAGTGATAAAGAATATGATATAGTTTACTTGGATTTCAGTAAGGCCTTCGATAGAGTACCTCACAAGAGACTCTTAAGAAAGGTGGCAGCTCATAGTATAGGAGGTAAAGTTCTAGCATGGATAGAGGCATGGCTTACCAATAGAAAGCAGAGAGTTTCCATTAATGGGGTCAAATCTGAATGGGGATTAGTCACTAGTGGCGTTCCACAAGGATCAGTTTTAGGCCCATTGTTGTTCATAATTTACATAAATGACCTTGATGAAGGAATTGCAAGTGACATGAGTAAATTTGCTGATGATACAAAGATAGGCCGTATAATTCATTCTGAGGAGGATACCAGTGAACTCCAGAAGGATTTGGACAAATTAATGTCTTGGTCTGAAAAGTGGCAGATGAAGTTCAATGTGGACAAGTGTAAGGTGCTAGTCCTTGGTAATGAAAATATCCCTCGAATTTATAAACTAGGTGAAGTAGAGCTTGATCATACAGAATGTGAAAAAGACTTGGGAGTCATGGTAAGCAGAAATCTGAAGCCAAGACAACAGTGCCTAAGTGTGCGCAATAAGGCTAACAGATTACTAGGATTTATTTCAAGAAGTATAAGCAACAGAAGTCCAAAAGTTATTTTACAGCTCTATACATCACTAGTGAGACCTCATTTGGATTATGCAGCTCAGTTTTGGTCTCCTTACTACAGGATGGATATAGATTCATTGGAGAACATACAAAGAAGAATGACTAAAATGATTTACAGTATAAGAAATCTCCCGTATGAAGATAGACTTAGAGCGTTGAATCTCCACTCTCTGGAGAGACGTAGAATGAGGGGAGATATCATCGAGGTGTACAAGTGGATGATGGGCATAAACAAAGGAGATATTAATAAAATACTGAGGATATCGAACCAAGTAACAACCAGAAATAACGGATTTAAATTGGATAAATTTAGATTTAGAAAGGACATAGGCAAGTACTGGTTTTCGAACAGAGTTGTAGATGCGTGGAACAATCTTCCGAGTAGGGTGATAGAGGCTAGGACCTTGGGTGGCTTTAAAAAGAGATTGGACAAATATATGAGTGGGAGGGGCTGGGTTTGATTAAGTGTCGTGAGTACGGGAGTAAATTCTTAGGTAGTGGTGGTTTTGATAAGAACCTGCCTTGTATGGGCCAGTAGGCCTTCTGCAGTGTTCCTCCATTCTTATGTTCTTATGTACTACTACCACTACCACTAGTATTACACCTCACTCTGAGCATATATATACCCTCTGTGTCCACGTATCGTTTGTAACGGCTTGACAAAGCTCCTGGAGAGCGAAACGTTGCCACAATAAAATGTCACATTAGTTGCATTTGTGTCCTTTTACTTAACATATTGTCGGTAATTCTACCAATATTATTACAACAGAATCCTTGGCTTCATATCAAGAAGTATAAATAATAGAAGTCCTCAGGTTGTTCTTCAACTCTATATATCTTTGGTTAGGCCTCATTTAGATTATGCTGTACAGTTCTGGTCACCGTATTACAGAATGGATATAAATGCACTGGAAAACGTACAGAGGAGGATGACAAAGTTGATCCCATGTATCAGAAATCTTTCCTATGAGGATAGACTGAGGGCCCTGAGTCTGCACTCTCTAGAAAGGCGTAGAATTAGGGGGGATATGACTGAGGTGTATAAATGGAAAACTGGAATTAATAAAGGGGATGTAAATAGCGGGCTAAAAATATCCAGCCTAGACAGGTCTCGCAGCAATGGATTTAAGTTCGAAATATTCAGGTTCAGGAAGGATATAGGAAAGCACTGGTTTGGTAATAGAGTTGTGGATGAGTGGAACAAACTCCCGAGTACCGTCATAGAAGCTAAGACGTTGTGTAGTTTTAAAAATAGGTTAGATAAATACATGAGTGGGTGTGGGTGGGTGTGAGTTGGACCTGACCAGCTTGTGCTACTAGGTCAGTTGCCGTGCTCCTTCCTTAGTGAATGGGACCTGACCTGACTACCTTAAGGCATTGGCTTAAGCCGGTGGGTGAATTGGACCTGCCTCGCATGGGCCAGTAGGCCTGTTGCAGTGTTCCTTCTTTCTTATGTTCTTAAGATAACACACACATCAAGATAACAAACACACAAAATAACACTCCAAGATAAATTCACCAAGATAACAAACACACCAAGATAACAAATACACCAAGATAACAAACACACTAAGGTAACAAACACACCAAGATAACAAACACACCACGATAACAAATACACCAAGATAACACACCAAGATAACAGGTAAACTACATCAAAGATCGATGGAGATCAGAGGTGCGCGCGCGCGCTCGCGTGCCCTGGTAAGGCAAATATTTAATGGCGTCCAGAACCCCAGATTAATTAACTTTTCTGAGGTGCGTGAAGCGACAGGTGCGACGGCAGGTGCGTGAAGCGACAGGTGCGACGGCAGGTGGGTGAAGCGGCAGGTGCGACGGCAGATGGATAAAGCGACAGGTGCGACGGTAGGTACATAAAGCGACAGGTACGACGGCAAGTGCATGAAGCGACTGGTGCGACGGCAGGTGCGACGGCAGGTGCGTGAAGCGACATGTGCGATGGCAAGTGCATGAAACGACAGGTGCGACGGTAGGTGCGTGAAGCGACAGGTGCGACGGTAGGCGCGTGAAGCGACAGTTGCGACGGTAGATGCGTGAAGCGACAGTTTTGACGGTAGGTGCGTGAAGCGACAGTTGCGACGGTAGGTGCGTGAAGCGACAGGTGCGATGGCAGGTGCATGAAGCGAAAGGTGCTACGGCAAGTGTGTGAAGCGACAGGTGCGACGTTAGGTGCGTGAAGCGACAGGTGCGACGGCAGGTGCGTGAAGCGACAGGTGCGACGGCAGGTGTGTGAAGCGACAGTTGCGACGGTAGGTGCGTGAAGCGACAGTTGCGACGGTAGGTGCGTGAAGCGGCAGGTGCGACGGCAAGTGTGTGAAGCGACAGGTGCGACGTTAGGTGCGTGAAGCGACAGGTGCGACGGCAGGTGCGTGAAGCGACAGGTGCGACGGCAGGTGTGTGAAGCGACAGGTGCGACGGCAGGTGTGTGGAGCGACAGTTGCGACAGCAGGTGCGTGAAGCAACAGGTGCGACGGCAGGTGTGTGAAGCGACAGTTGCGACGGTAGGTGCGTGAAGCGACAGGTGCGACGGCAGGTGCATGAAGCGAAAGGTGCGACGGCAAGTGCGACGGCAGGTGCGTGAAGCGGCAGGTGCGACGGTAGGTGCGTGAAGCGACAGTTGCGACGGTAGGTGCGTGAAGAAGCAGGTGCGACGGTAGGTGCGTGAAGCAGCAGGTGCAACGGCAGGTGCGTGAAGCGACAGGTGCGACCTTAGGTGCGTGAAGCAACAGGTGCGACGGCAGGTGTGTGAAGCGACAGGTACAACGTGGAGAACAGGGAGGATCGTAGAGAACAGGGAGGGTCGTAGAGAACAGAGAGGGTCGTAGAGAACAGAGAGGGTCGTAGAGAATAGAGAGGGTCGTAGAGAACAGAGAGCGTCGTGGAGAACTTGGAAGGTCGTTAAAGAACAGGGAAGGTTGTGGAGAACAGGGAGTGTTGTGGAGAACAAGGAGGGTCCTGGAGAACAGGGAGGGTCGTAGAGAACAGGGAGGGTCGTAGAGAACAGAGAGGGTCGTAGAGAACAGAGAGGGTCGTAGAGAACAGAGAGGGTCGTAGAGAACAGAGAGGGTCGTAGAGAACAGAGAGGGTCGTAGAGAACAGAGAAGGTCGTAGAGAACAGAGAGGGTCGTAGAGAACAGAGAGGGTCGTAGAGAACAGAGAAGGTCGTAGAGAACAGAGAGGGTTGTAGAGAACAGAGAGGGTCGTGGAGAACAGGGAAGGTCATGGAGAACAGGAAGGGTAGTGGGGAACATGGAGGGTCATGGAGAACAGGGAGGGTCGTGGAGAACAAGGAAGGTCATGGAGAACATAGATGGTCGTGGAGAACACGGAGGGTCCTGGAGAACAGGGAACGTCGTGGAGAACAGGGAAGGTCATGGAGAACAGGGAGGGTCGTGGAGAACAGGGAGGGTCGTGGAGAACAGAGAGACTAAGAATGGTGAGTATTGCCTCTAGGCTGTATACCACAACCTCTCAGTAACTGTCAGGTGTCAGTAACTGTCACTCAAGGTGTCAGTGAGTGTCACTCCAGGTGTCAGTGAATGTCACTCCAGGTGTCAGTGAGTGTCACTCAAGGTGTCAGTGAGTGTCACTCCAGGTGTCAGTGAATGTCACTCCAGGTGTCAGTGAGTGTCACGCCAGGTGTCAGTGAATGTCACTCCAGGTGTCAGTAACTGTCACTCAAGGTGTCAGTGAGTGTCACTCCAGGTGTCAGTGAATGTCACTCCAGGTGTCAGTGAGTGTCACGCCAGGTGTCAGTGAGTGTCACTCCAGGTGTCAGTGAGTATCACCCCAGGTGTCAGTGAGTGTCACCCCAGGTGTCAGTAACTGTCACTCCAGGTGTCAATGAGTGTCACTCCAAGTGTCAGTGACTGTCACTCCAGGTGTCAGTGACTGTCACTCCAGGTCAGCAATCATAAGAGTATATATTTTTGATAGATGCACTAATGAACTATGCAAGAGAAGATGGTCAGAAAACGAAGAGTGGCAATGTAAAGAAGGAAGAGATAATAGGGAAAGGAAAACAACGGTGTGTATAAATAAATAAATAAATATAAATATAATATATATATATATATATATATATATATATATATATATATATATATATATATATATATATATATATATATATGGTCGTTTCCCACCAAGGCAGGGTCGCCCGAAATAGAAAAAACTTTCATCATCATTCACTCCATCACTGTCTTGCCAGAGGGGTGCTTTACACTACAGTTATAAAACTGCAACATTAACACCCCTCCTTCAGAGTGCAGACACTGTACTTCCCATCTACTCGAGTCAAATCCGGCCTGCCGGTTTCCCTGAATCCCTTCATAAATGTTACCTTGCTTACACTCCAACAGCACATCAAGTCCTTAAAACTATTTGTCTCCATTTGCTTCTATCTAACACGCTCACGCACGCTTGCTAGAAGTCCAAGCCCCTCGCACACAAAACCTATTTTACCCCCTCCCTCCAACCTTTCCTAGGCCGGCCTCTACCCCGCCTTCCCTCCACTACAGATTTATACACTCTTGAAGTCATTCTATTTGTTACATCTTCTCTACATTTCCAAACCATCTCAATAACCCCTCCTCATCCCTCTGGATAATAATTTTGGTAATCCCACACCTCTTCCTAATCTCCAAACTACAGATTCTCTGCATTATATTCACACCACACATCGCCCTCAGACATGACATCTCCACTGCCTCCAGCCTTCTCCTTGTTGCAATATTCACAACCCATGCTTCACACCCATACAAAAGCGTTGGTATAACTATACTCTCATAAATTCCCCTCTTTGCTTTCATGGACAAAGTTCTTTGTCTCCACAAACTCCTCAGTGCACCACTCATCTTTTTCCCCTCGTAAATTCTATGATTCACCTCATCCTTCATAGACCCATCTGCTGACATGTCCACTCCTAAATATCTGAATACATTCACTTCCTTCATACTCTCTCCCTCCAATCTGATATCAAATTTTTCGTTACCTAATTTTTTGTTATCCTCATCACCTTACTCTTTCCTATATTCACTTTCAATTTTCTTATTTTACACACCCTACCAAATTCATCCACCAACCTCTGCAACTTCTCTTCAGAATCTCCCAAAAGCACAGTGTCATCAGCAAAGAGCAACTGTGACAACTCCCACTTTGTGTTAGATTCTTTATCTTTTAACCCCACACCTCTTGCCAACACCCGAGCATTCACTTATCTTACAACCCCATCTACAAATATGTTGAACAACCATGGTGACATCACACATCCCTGTCTAAGGCCTACTTTTACTGGGAAATAATCTCCCTCTCGCCTACATACTATAACCTGAGCCTCACTATCCTCGTAATGACTCTTCACTGCTTCAATAACCTATACATCCTATTAAATACATTTGCAACATCTGCCACATTGCCCCTCTATCCACAATATCATACGCCTTTTCCAAATCCATAAATTCCACGAAAACCTCTTTACCCTTATCTAAATTCTGTTCACCTATATGTTTCACTGCAAACACTTGGTCTACACTCCCCCCTACCCTTGCTAAAGCCTCCTTGTTCATCTGCTATCCTGCTCTTCGTCTTACTCTTAATTCTTTCAATAATAACTCTACCATACACTTTTCTAGGTATGCTCAACAGACTTATTCCCCTATAATTTTGTCCCCTTTGCCTTTATACAAAAGAACTATGCATGCTCTCTGAAAATCCCTAGGTACTTTACCCTCTTCCATACATTTATTAAATAAAAACACTAACCACTCCAAAACTATTTCCCCACCTGCTTTTAACATTTCTATCTTTATCCCATCAATTCCATCTGCTTCACCCCATTTCTTTCTATCCACTGCAACACCCACTTCCTTCACACTCACAACTGATTCTTCCTTACTCCTATAAAATGTTATTCCTCCTTGCCATATACACGAAATCACAGCTTCCCTGTCTTCATCAACATTTAACAATTCCTCAAAATATTCTCTCCATCTTCCCGATACCTCTAACTCTCCATTTAATAATTCTCCTCTCCTATTTTTAACTGTCAAATCCATTCAACTTATTAATCTCACTCTAAAACTTTTTCTTATTTTCAACAAAATTTGTTGATAATATCTCACCCACTCTCTCATTTGCTCTCTTTTTACATTGCTTCACCACTTTCTTAACCTCTTTTTTCTCTCCATATACCTCCCTCCTTGCATCACTTCTACTTCGTAAAAACCTTTCATATGCTAACTTTTTTTGTCTTACTACTCTCTTTACATCATCATTTCACCAATCACTCTTCTTCCCTCCCGCACCCACTTTCCTGTAACCAAAAACTTCTGCTGAACACTAACACTATATTTTTAAACTTACCCCATACATCTTCTACCCCATTGCCTATACTCTCACTAGCCCATCTGTCCTCCAACAGTTGTTTACATCTTACCCTAACTGCTTCCTCCTTTAGTTTATAAACCTTCACCTCTTTCTTACTTGCTGCTTCCATTCTCCTTGTATCCCGTCAACCTTTTACTCTCAATGTAGCTACAACTAAAAAGTGATCTGATATATCTGTGGCCCCTCTATAAACATGTACATCCTGAAGTCTACCCAACAGTCTTTTATCTACCAATACGTAGTCCAAAAAACTACTGTCATTACTATCTATTTCATATCATGTATACTAATTTATCCTCAAGGTATATAGGCCTAGCCGACATCAATAACATAGTACGATATAGAAAGCCCTTGTTATGCAGAACATTTCAGGCAAAGTTGGTCAGTTTTGTCCCTGGATGCGACCCACACCAGTCGATTAACACCTAGGTACCTTTTTTATAGCTAAGTGAACAATGGACAGCAGATGTCTTAAGGAAACACGTCCTAATGTTTCAAACCGTACCGGGAATCGACCCCGGACCTCAGTGTGTGAGCCGAGACCGCTAACAATCGAGCTACGGGACATTATAACAATATTTTTGTATATATCAATACGCCTGCAGCAATGTATATAAAATAATTTCACCGTTATCCCACCAGTTATATTAATTTAGTCAATCTAGAGATGTTCTATAGAAGCCGATAATAAGACTTCAGTCCTGAATATGCGGCCTGAAAGACCCACATTGTGTCTCCATGAATAAATCTATTTTTGTTTTTTGAGTAATTGGCTCGGCTTTCAAATTTGCAAGTTTTTCATTTCGTCCTATTGATGTGGACAGGAAACAATTTTTATAATGCTTATTAAAACTAGGTGGTAAGAACTTAAACACAAAAAATACCTTTTTTTGTACTCGCCTAGTTGAGGTTGCAGGGGTCGATTCACAGCTCCTGGCTCCGCCTCTTCACTCGTCGCTACTAGGTCACACTTCCTGCTCCATGAGCTTTATTAAACCTCTTCTTAAAGCTATGTATGGATCCTGCATTCTCTATATCACTTCCCAGACTATTCTACTTCCTGAAAACTCTGTGACTGAAGAAATACTTCCTAACATCCCTGTGATTCATTTGAGTCTTCAACTTCCAACTGTGACCCCTTGTTGCTGTGTCCCATCTCTGGAACATCCTGTCTGTCCACCTTGTCGATTCCTCTCTGAATTTTATATGCCGCTATCATATCCCTCCTATCTCTCCTGTCCTCCAGTGTCGACAGGTCGATTTCCTTTAACCTCTCCTCGTAGGACATGCCCCTTAGCTCCGGGAATAGTCTTGTTGCAAACCTTTGCACTTTCTCTAATTTCCTTTCGTGCTTGGCTAAGTGTGGGTTCCAAACTGGTGCTGCATACTCGAATATAGGCTTGACGTACACGATGTACAGGGTCCTGAACGATTCCTTATTGAGATTTCAGAATGCTGTTTTTAGGTTTGCTAGGCGCCCGTATGCTGCAGCAGTTATTTGGTTGATGTGCACCTCAGGAGATGTGCCCTGTGTTATACTCACCCCATGATCCTTTTCCTTCAGGAAGGTTTGTAGCCTCTGAACCCCTAGACTGTACTACGTCTGCCCTTCATCAATCTTCATGACTTTGGACCTGGTGGGGTTGAATTCCAGTAGCCAGTTTCTAGACCAGCCCTGCAGCCTGTCCAGATCCCTTTGTCTATTCCTTCTGTCATGTCGTTCACGTATACCAGAAACAGCAGGCGCCCACTTTGACACCTCGTCACGCACTATGACTCGCTGATGACTTCCCGATAGGTATTTCCTGATCCATGCAGTGCCTTCCCTGATATCCCTGCCTGGTCCTCCAGCTTTTACACTAGTCTCTTGTGTGGAACTGTGTCAAAAGCCTTCTTACGGTCCAAGAAAACGCAATCTTCCCATCTCTCTCCCTTATCTCACTGCTCTCACCCTGTCATAGAGCTCCAGTAGGTTTGTGACAGGATTTCCCGTCCCTGAAGCCGTGCTGGCTGTCGTTGATGAGCTCATTCCTTTCTAGGTGTTCCACCACTCTTCTCCTGATAATCTTTTCCATGACTTTGCATACTATACATGTCAGTGACACTGGTCTGTAGTTTAATGCTTCGTGTCTGTCTTTTTTTTTTTTTAATTGGGATAAATTTAGATTTAGAAAGGACATAGGCAAGTACTGGTTTTCGAACAGAGTTGTAGATGCGTGGAACAATCTTCCGAGTAGGGTGATAGAGGCTAGGACCTTGGGTGGCTTTAAAAAGAGATTGGACAAATATATGAGTGGGAGGGGCTGGGTTTGATTGGTGTCGTGAGTACGGGAAAATATTCTTGGGTAGTGGTGGTTTTGATAGGGACCTGCCTTGTATGGGCCAGTAGGCCTTCTGCAATGTTCCTCCATTCTTATGTTCTTATGTACTACATTTGCTGTCTTCCATACCTCAGGTAGTTGCCCTTTTTCGATAGATGTGTTGAAGATTGTTGTTAGTGGTACACATAGCGCCTCTTCTCCCTCTCTCAGGACCCAAGGAGAGATGTTATCCGGCCCCATCGCCTTTGAGGTATCTAGCTCGGTTGTATTTATTGTGTCCAACACTTGATAATGTACCACACCTCTCCGTCTTTCTGGAGTCCCTTCTGTCTCTTCTGTGAACACTTCTTTGAATCTCAAGTTGATCTCCTCACATACTTCACGGTCGTTTCTTGTGATCTCCCCTCCTTCCTTCCTCAGCCTGATTACCTGGTCCTTGATTGTGGTTCTCCTCCTGATGTGGTTGTACAACAGCTTCGGGTCAGATTTAGGTTTCGATGCTTTGCCATTTTCGTATTGTTGTTGGGCCTCCCTTCTTAGCTGTGCATATTCATTTCTGGCTCTACAACTGATTTCCTTATTCTCCTGGGTCCTTTGCCTTCTATACTTCTTCCATTCTATAGCACACTTGGTTTTGGCCTCTCTACACCTTTGGGTGAACGAAGGGCTCATCCTGTCTTTCTCTTTATTTCTGTTACCCTTGGGCACAAACCTCTCCTCAGCTTCTTTGCATATCGTTGTCACATATTCAATCATCTCGTTTACTGACTTCCCTGCCATTCGTCTGTCCCACTGAACCCCGAGCAGGAAATTCCTCATGCCTATGTAGTTCCTTCTCTTGTAGTTTGGCTTCATTTGTCTTGCCCTTCCTGCTTCCCTCTCCACTTGTAATTCTACTATATATTCGAAGCTCAGAACCACGTGATCACTGGCCTTGAGGGTCTTTCATATGTGATGTCCTCAATATCTGCACGACTCAAGGTGAATACAGTACTTGGTCCAGTCTTGCTGGCTCATCCTGTCTTCTCTCTCTGGTAGTGTCCCTTACGTGTTGGTACATGAGGTTTTTCCAGTACCACCTCCATCATCTTAGCCCTCCACGTTTCTGGGCCCACATGTGGCTCCAGGTTCTCCCACTCGATTTCCTTGTGACTTAAGTCACCCACAATCAGCAACTTTGCCCTGCTTGCATGAGCTCTTCTGGCCACTTCAGCCAGTGTGTCAACCATCGCTCTATTGCTCTCATCATACTCTTGCCTTGGCCTCCTGCTGTTCTGTGGAGGGTTATACATCACTGCAATTATCACCTTGGAACATCCAGACCGAAGTGTTCCTATTATGTAGTCTCTTGCTTCTCCTCTGTCTCCTCTCTCCAGCTCATCAAAATCCCATCTGTTTTTGATGAGCAGTGCCACTCCTTCACCCCCCCCCTCTGTTCCCTCTGTCTTTCCTCAGGATCTGGTATCCCGATGGAAAGATGGCATCTGTTATCATTCCTGTGAGCTTGGTTTCTGTGAGAGCTATGATGTCTGGTGATGCCTCTTTGACTCTTTCATGCCACTCCTCCCGCTTATTCGTTATTCCATCAGCGTTGGTGTACCATACATTCACTTTCCTCTCCAACACAGTGTTTTGGGTGGGGGACCTGGCAGTGTGCTGTGGTATTCTACAGCGTAGTGTGGTGTGGGGGCTGTAAGTATGGATTGTAGTTTGTGTTGGGATAGTGTGTTTGGTTGTGGGGTTCTACGTGTGTGTGTGTGTGTGTGTGTGTGTGTGTGTGTGTGTGTGTGTGTGTGTGTGCATGGTTCCACCTATTTCAACTCTCTGTACTCACCTCGTCTCCTCTGGCCGCTACTCTCTCCTGGCCGTAGTTGCTTTATCTTTCCTTTTCATAAATATATGTATGGATCCCGTCTCTACCACTCCACTGCCCAGGTCTTTCCACTTCCTCAGAACTCTAAGACTGAAGAAATTCAGCAGCTCATCTGCCGTCTCCTCACGGTTCATTACCCTCAGCTTTGGGACTACTTTCCTTGCAAACTTTTGCACTTTTTCCAGCTGTTTTATGCTTTACTAGATGGGGTTCCATACTGGCGCTGCATACTCCTGACATATACCATGTATAAGGTTATGAATGTCTTCTTGTTGAGGTCCCCGAAAGCTACCCTAAAATTTGCCCCACTTGCGTTTGTTGCAACAGTTATTTAGTTGACATGTCGTGTCCCTCAGGCAGGAGATTACACCCTTATAAATGTAATATAAAAAGATGGTGAATCCCAGCGTGGCAGTGGAGATGGTGCATGTACGCTCTTTTGCTCAACATTAAACTGCTATTCCAGGTCACATATGAGGTCATCAAATGATGAGAACAAGTTTGGTGAGGTCAGGTATTGGTGGGAGAGGTTAAGGTAACAAGTTTATTATGTTTATGTGGACAGTGATGGCAATATGTGCAGCCAACATGGGTGTTCTACTGTTTTGATCAAAGGTTTGGGAGAGGTGGATCACTGCTGCTTCCAAAACTCTGCTTCTGGTCCTGTCGTTCTCGTGGTATAAAAATTATGCTCTTGTCCAGTTCATGGCATGAGAATGAAGGTTGCGATAGATTACGCATGCGTAGTTGGGTTTATCCCTCTTGAAGGCATATTTATGTTCATGAAGGCGTGTCTGATAACCTCTATCAGTCTCCCAGACACAAAAATTATCGCAATCACCACTCTGTATGCTGTGCTCTCCTTCTGAGCAGATAGGTCTGGGTTTATTGCTTCTGGTGATTTCTTTGACTGCTACATCAGTGGCTGCTTTTTGTATAATCGGAGCGATGGTGATGGCCCTCATGGTGTTTTCCTTTGCCTTATAAGGCAGTGTATTTGCTAATTCTTGTTAACTTGGTAAACCCCAACCTTGGACGAACCGTTGTATTAAAATAATCCTCTTCTACCAGTCTCTTCATTCCAAATATCAGATATAGAAAAAGAGAGAAGAAAAAAAAGGTTACTGAGCTGTTGAAAAACAGGAATTTGTCAAGACTAAGGAAAGACATATGTAGAACAGAAATTAATTTAGTCATTCGTACCAGACGTAAAAGCTCCAAGAGAACAGAAATGTAGTCTTGGACTCTGCAAGAAACCCTAAATTTCTACACATTTGCAAAAAGCCAAACAGAACCATATGTAGATTTGGTCCATTAATCACAGAAAGTTAATACACTGAAGACGATAAAATGAAGGTAGCAATTGTCAGCAGGTCATTAAATGAAAGCAGAGTGAAGAATTCAAGATATTTTTTATTACCTTTGATTCCCATACAAATCATATGTCGGACATAAGTTCTTGTCCCCTCGCCTTCGAATAAGAGGTTGACAACATGACCACACCTGAAGCACCTGGGCTGGATTCAGGTGCTTCCTTGTTTATAAAAAAGTGCAAAATATCTCTATTACGAGCACTCAGTATCCTTTGGGAAAAGTACCTAAGTCTAAATGGAATCCCAGAAGCTTTAAAAAGTTCCGTGCAGATACAGCTCCTCTGCATAATAGAGGCGGTAGACAGCTGGCTAAAAAAAAAAAATTACAGACCATTATCCCTAATATCACACATTATAAGTTTTACAAAGGGTGATGAGACACCAAATCACAAAGTCTGTTTATATGTATAAACTACACCAGTCAGACCAACATGGGTTTAGAGCAGGATGATCAAGCTAGTCGCAACTATATGGATAAGACAATTTTTTTTAAGGCACTGGAACGTCTCCCACCGAGGCAAACTGACCCGAAAGGGGTAAAAGTCAAAAGTTTTTCTTCTTTTTTACACTTAGTAATATATACAGGAGAAGTGGGTAAATGAAACAAATATTCAACACAATAAATAAAGTGATACACACTGACTTTATACATTTACCTGAGTATTTTATAAGTCTTTACTATAAGATAATTGTCACAGTTACTATACCATTGTGACTAAATAACTGAGGCTTTGGAAGGAAGTAGACATGCAGTTGTTTTCTTCATGGAATATCTCAAGTTACTTAGCAATGTGTTTGAGGAATTGTTTGGTGTTCCCAGAGGGGTAGAGCTTCGATATGGTGGAGCTGAGCTTGGTATCCCCGCCTTGGAACTAGAGCTCGCACAGCTGTTGTTGTATTCACTGATTGTCCTTCCTGGCTTCAACAGTTTTTTGTTCTCTTCCTCAGTTGTTTGCTCTCCATTACTGGTCTATCCCGAGCTAAATACACATGGGATCTGACCCTCCTTCTCAAAAGTGGTTTCCCACTCAAGATCTTATCTGGCACCAGTACTGGCACCAGTACTGGCACCAGTACTGGCACTAGTACTGTTGCAAGGCTCACTTTGACTGGTAATCAGTTTTAATCCGAGGATGAGGTCGGTATTTCCAATTTCTTGGATTAAAAGCCCTTCACCAGCAGCGAGGTACCTCCCTCAAATAAATGTTAATTTAAGATCTATGAGCCAATGTATTAACAGTTTATAATATATATATATATATATATATATATATATATATATATATATAATATATATATAAGATAACCACTATGAAAAATAGAGAATTCCAAGCTTTCGTGACTACTCACATTATCATAGTTCCTTGATAATGTGAGTAGTACGAAAGCGCTTGAATCCTCTATTTTTCATAGTGGTTGTCTTGCATATTTGATATCACCTGATTACTGTGATCTTTTTGCATATATATATATATATATATATATATATATATATATATATATATATATATATATATATATATATATATATATATATATATATATATATATATGCAAGACAACCACTATGAAAAAATAGAAAATTCCAAGCGCTTTCGTGACTATCACATTATCAAGGAACTATAGTTCCTTGATAATGTGAGTAGTCACAGCGCTTGAATTCTTCTATTTTTTCATAGTGGTTGTCTTGCATATTTTGATAGCACCTGTTTACTGTGATCTTTTTGCATATATATATATATATATATATATATATATATATATATATATATATATATATATATATATATATATATATATATATATATGTCGTGCCGATTACGTAAATCTACCTAACCTTATTACAACAAGCGCAATTTAATTTAGCCTAACCTAACTAAATATATTTTAGATACGTTAACATTAATTTAATAATAAACAAACACAATGAAATATATTTTTCGTTATGTTCAGAATGATTTTTCGAAATCATTGCATACACAAATTTTCACTTGTCTATATGGCAAGTGAGCGTTGCTATTTAAGCCAAAATCGCAAGTTTGCACGACATATATATATATATATATATATATATATATATATATATATATATATATATATATATATATATATATATATATATATATATATATATATATATATATATATATTATATATATATATATATATATATATATATATATATATATATACTATATATATGTCGTGCCGATTAGGTAAAACTTGAATTTGGCTTAAATAGCAACGCTCACTTGCCATATAAGACAAGTGAAATTTGTGTATGCAATAATTTCGCCAAAATCATTCTGAACATAACGAAAAAATATATTTCATTGTGTTTGTTTATTATTAAATTAATGTTAACGTATCTAAAATATATTTAGTTGGGTTAGCTAAATTAAATGCGCTTGTTGTAATAAGGTTAGGTAGGTTTTCAAAGTTTCTCTTGGTACAAAATTATAAATTCTTACATTAACATAAATAAAAAAATATATCTTTAAACGTATACGAGAAAATTTTAGAAAGGACTTAATTTTAGATGAGTTCTTGCTAATTGACCAGTTTTACCTAATCGGCACGACATATATATATATATATATATATATATATATATATATATATATATATATATATATATATATATATATATATATATATATATATATATATATATATATATATATACTATATACATGTATATATTATATTATTTATTTATTTCTACCTACTTGCTGTAAACATTCTATAGACGTGTTTCATCGTATTTTCACATATCTCACTAATGTTTAGTTTATATCTACGTATTTGAGTTCATTTTCAGATCAGACTGAAGTGCCTACCATTGACTCCTTAAGACTTACTTAGGAAGGAATCTTCGAGATATTCCCTTCTGAAGAAGTCTGCTGATTTTCACAAATAAAACAATTCCCAGTGGAAAATATGGATAGGAATTATAAAACGAGAAAGAAAGAAAAGACAAGAGATGCATAAACAAAAATCATAAATAAGACCACCAGCAGTGTGTAAATGATAGATGACCACATACAAGAAATAACTGTCCCAATAACAGAGCTTATCTCTCTCTCAAAGCCTCGTCTTCACACCTCCCTCCATCTAATGCATCCATCGTCACCTTCATATACCTATCACTCACACTAAACTCTACCAATTCTCTCAACCCTCCAATCCACTTGGCTTTACTGAGAATAAAAAAAAACTTTTACGCTTTTTAAAAATATGTTGACGAAATATTTACAACAGAATTAAATTTAGTGAAGAGCAGTGAAATAATTTTCGACACATTACAATGAGTAACAAAATAAACGAAGAACTAATGGATGTAAAAATTTATGGAATTAAATGTGATAAAAAACGGATAAAAGGAATATGGAGGGATGACCCTGTTAATCTATGGCAACGGACACTGTCAAAAATAATTACACAAAAATGCAGAGGGTTCGATAATTATATTTTCGAAAAACACTTAGACGAAAACAAAGACTGAATGAGCAAAAATTTACATCCCAGGCAAGAGAAGACTCACTGAGGAATACTAGGAAGACAACCATAGCACAGGGATACTAGGAAGACAAGCTTAGCACAGAGATACAAGGAAGACAAGCATAGCACAGGGACGCTAGGAAGACAAACATAGCACAGGGATACTAGGAAGACAAGCATAGCACAGGGATGCTAGGAAGACAAACATAGCACAGGGATACTAGGAAGACAAGCATAGCACAGGGATGCTAGGAAGACAAACATAGCACAGGGATACTAGGAAGACAAACATAGCACAGGGATACTAGGAAGCCAAGCATAGCACAGGGATA
>WNWK01010322.1:0-70858 GCA_009830355.1 Cherax destructor | reverse complement strand
TTAAAAAAAAACCCCCTCCTCCCACTGTGGTTTATAATAACCCCCTCCCCCCCCCCTTGGTTTATAATAAAAACCCCCTCCTCCCATTCTGGTTTAAAAAAAACAACACCCCCCTCCTCCCACTCGGGTTTATAAAAACCCCCCCCATCCTCCCACTTGGTTTATAATAAAAACCCCCCGTCCTCCCACTTTGGGTTTATAATAACAACACCCCCCCATCCTCCCCCCTGGTTTATAATAACAACACCCCCCTCCCCCACTCTGGTTTATAAAACAACCCCTCCCGTCCTCCCACTCTGGTTTATAAAAACCCAACCTCCCGCCCTATTTTTGGTTTAAAATCCACCTCCCGTCCTACCACTCTGGTTTATAATAAAAACCCCCCCGTCCCCCCACTCTGGTTTATAATAAAACACCTCCCGTCCCCCCATGTGGGGTTGGGGAACCTTTCAGTGGTTTTTATTTTTTGGGTTTTTTTTTGCAAATTAATTGGTTTTGTTTTTGGGGGGGGAACCCCAATTTGGGGTTCGGAAAAATTTTTTAGCAAAAATTTTTGGGGGGGGGGGCATTATTGGGTGCGGGAAGTAGGGGTGGAAAACTTTTCCCTCCCGGGGTTTGGGGACATGTATCGGGCAGGGTGGGGGACATGTTCTGGCAGGGTGGCGGGACATTTTTTCTGGCAGGGTGGCGGGACATGTATCTGCCAGGGTGGGGGGACATGTAGGGGGCCCAGGGTGGCGGGACATGTATCTGCCAGGGTGGCGGGACTGTTTCTGCCGGGGTGGCGGACAGGGTTCTGCCAGGGGGGCGGGACATGTTTTTTCCAGGGTGGCAGGACATGTATCGGGCAGGGTGGTGGGCAATGTATCTGCCAGGGTGGTGGGCCCATGTTCTGGCAGGGTGGCAGGACTTTCCCCCTTTTGAGCTACTCTACCAGCAGCTGAAGGAAGAACTGAGGGTAGCTAAGCTTGAGATACAGACTGACTGAGGAAAAAAAGAGGATTCGTAGTAATCCTCCTGTTGAGAATCCTCAAGCCAAGAAAGGAACCTGGACAGTGGCCGGAATGCATGGGACAAAGTTAAAGATCAAGAGGATGGATGGAGAGGTAGAATTAACGAAGAACCAGAAACCTGTTGTGGAAACATCGAACCGATTCTCCGTGTTACCCGATGAATGTGAGTCGACTACAGGGAACATCACGAACGACACCAAGGAAGGTAAGAACATTGTTCTTGTTGGGGATAGTCAAATTAGGTATATGGATATTTGCTTGAAAGAGAGAAGTAGGAGACAGAGGGTTTGCTTTCCTGGGGCTGGGATGGGGATATTGTTAGCCGCTGACGTCATCATGAGAGGAAATTTTGGGAAACCAAAATTTCTGTCAAAAATTGGAGGAAACGATGTTAGCAGATTTAGGAGTGAGGACCTATGGGCGGTAATGAAAACAAATTAGAAAGGAAGGGTGGAACCCCCTGTCGTGTTTTTGCCAAGAGAGGAGTGGGATAATATTGTCCAGGAAAATTGGTGTCAATTCGGCTGGACAAACACTGTGGATAATGCAGTACCATTTATTTGCAACTGGGACCACTTCTATGGCCGAAATGACATGTATGCCAGGGAGGGGGTTCACTTATCCAGGGCAGGTGTGGATTTTCTTGCTAGCTCAGGAGGGTGTTGTTGGGATTTTTTAAACTAGGATTAGTTAGAGGTATGGGTTTAGAAATGGAAAATACTGAATGTCGAAATATAGATCTAGGCTTTGATATAAAAAATTTTAAAAATAACAAGGACGGGGATAGGTATAGTGGTAAAACAGAATGGAGCAGGAAGGGTAAAGAGAAAGGAGGGTCTTTAAAAATTTTTATACAAATAGCCAAATTTGGAATAAGATGGACGATTTGAGATTAGTTGCAAGGCAGGTAACATTGATGTATTTGCCATAACTGAGACGTGGTTCAATACGAAAAATAGGGACATGCCTGCTGAATTTTCATATACAGGGTTTTAAATTGTTCCAAGTAGACAGAAGTTTCGGGAAGGGGGGTGGAGTGGCACTGTATGTCCAGATCGCTTGAACTTTGATAAAAAAGGGAATAAAGCCCGAAAAACAAATAAAGAGTCTGTCTGATAGAATTTTCAGGGGGGTAAAAATTATTTTGGTGTGATATCCCTCCCCCAAACTTAGATGGGCCAAGGGAGACTACTATGGGGGGAAATTTTAACCAAAATGCACGATAACGTAGTTATTCTGGGTGATTCAACTTTACAAATTGATTGGAATTTTTTGACTGGGAATTTAGAATCCCCCACTTTTAGAAGTAGTTCAAGATTTTTTTTGAAGAGTTTGTGAAAGAACCTAAAGGGGAAATAACCTGTTGACTTAGTTCTGGCAAAAAGGAAAAACCCTTTTTAATAATTTGAAAACAGGGGAAACTGGCGCAAGCACCACAAATAATTTTCCTTTGGCATTGAATGGAAGTTTAAGTAGGGGAAAAACTCAGAAAAAGGGCCCAGATTTTCGTTTGCAGATTACAATGGACTTAGAGAACACTTATCATCTGGGATGGGGGAATGAAGAGAGCATCAATATGACAGTTTTTGAACATTTTAATGTTTTCCCAAAAAAACTTTATCCCATAAAAATAAATTAGAGAATAGAAATGACCCAAATGGATGAATAATAGGGCCAAATATTTTTAGGGGAGAAGAAAGGAATTTTTAGGCGATCAAAAGAGGTGGGGGGTCATCTTAGGAATTTGACATTAAGAGGACTTAAAAGGGATAAGAAAAGCTAAACGGGACTACGAAATTAAAGTTGCTAGGATTGGAAAACTAACCCAAAAAGTTTTTTCCAGGTGTATAGAACAAAAGTTAGAGATAAGATAGGTCCCCTTAAAAATAATTATGGGTATCTTACTGACAAAGAGAATGAAATGTGCTCTATTTTTAATAATTATTTTCTCTCGGTTTTCACTCAGGAAGACACTATATATCCCAAGAATTAGGTATTTTAGTGGCCTGAAGAAGATAAATTATGTAGTATCACAGTCACTAGAAATGGTTATCAAACAGATAGACCGTTTGAAGCAAAATAAACGCCAGGCCCTGATGAGCTTTTTCAAGGGTTCTTAAGGAATGCAAAATAGAACCTCTGTGAACCCTTAACTAACATTTTTAACCTATCTCTTCAAACAGGTGTAGTGCCGATACGTGGAAGATGGCTAATGTAATTCCTATTTTTAAAGCAGGGGACAAGTCTACCATCAAATTACCGCCCAAAAGTCTAACATCAATTGTAGGCAAATTACTAGAGTCGATTATATTGATAACATAAGAAGCCATCTCGATAGGCATAATTTGATTAATGATACTCAGCATGGATTCACCAGGGGCCGTTCCTGCCTAACTAATTTATTAACTTTTTCAGTAAGGCTTTTGAGGCAGTTGATAATGATAAAGAATTCGATATTG
This sequence comes from Cherax destructor, assembly GCA_009830355.1. Taxonomy (NCBI): domain Eukaryota; kingdom Metazoa; phylum Arthropoda; class Malacostraca; order Decapoda; family Parastacidae; genus Cherax; species Cherax destructor. The sequence continues at coordinate 67,386 of WNWK01010322.1, read as the reverse complement.
TTTATTTGGATTTTAGTAAGGCTTTTGATAGAGTACCACATCAGAGACTGTTAAAGAAAGTGGCTGCTCAGGCATTGGGGGAAAAGTGTTGTCATGGATCGAGTCATGGCTCACCAATAGGAAGCAGAGGGTGTGCATAAATGGGGTTAAATCGGAGTGGGGATCTGTAACAAGTGGCGTTCCTCAGGGATCGGTTTTGGGCCCGTGTTGTTTATAATATATATAAATGACCTTGACGAGGGAATTTTAGTGATATGAGCAAATTGCTGATGACACGAAGATAGGTAGGATAATCGATTCAGACGTAGATGTCAGTGAACTACAAGAGGATTTAGACAAACTCAATTCCTGGTCAGAAAAATGGCAGATGCAGTTCAATGTAGATAAATGCAAAGTTCTAAATCTCGGGAGTGTCCATAACCCAAGCACTTATAAGTTAAAAACGCAGAACTTAGCCATACAGATTGCGAGAGAAGGACTTGGGGGTGATGGTAAGCAGCAACCTTAAACCAAGACAGCAATGCCTAAGGTACGTAATAAGGCAAATAGATTACTGGGATTTATATCAAGAAGTGTTAGCAACAGAAGTCCAGAGGTTATATTACAGCTTTATACATCATTAGTAAGGCCTCACCTAGATTACGCAGCTCAGTTCTGGTCACCATATTACAGAATGGACATAAATTCGTTAGAAAACATTCAGCGTAGAATGACTAAATTAATACATAGCATTAGAAATCTTCCTTACGAAGAAAGATTGAAGACCCTAAATTACATTCACTTGTAAGACGAGAATGAGGGGAGACATGATCGAGGTATACAAGTGGAAAATGGGTATTAACAAAGGGGATATAAAAGGTCTTGAGGGTATCTTCCAAGAGAGAACCCGCAACAATGGATTCAAGTTAGATAAGTTTAGATTTTAGAAAGGATATGAAAGTATTGGTTTGGAAATAGGGTAGTTGATGAGTGGAACAGTCTGCCTAGTAGGGTTATTGAAGCTAGGACCTTGGGTAGTTTCAAATTTAGGTTGGATAAATCATGAGTGAGAGGGGTTGATTTGAGGGAATTGCACATGAGTAAATAAATTATCAAAGCTATTTCTGATACATTGAAAATTAGGTTGAACAAATATTCTGTTAGTGGGATGGAATGGAAGGACGTGCCTAGAATGGGCCAGCGGGCCTGCTGCAGTGTCCTCCTTTCTTATGTCCTTTAGTATCTTGCCAGGGTGGCGGACATGTATCCGCCAGGGTGGCAGGACATGTATCCGCCAGGGTGGCAGGACATGATCTGCCAGGGTGGCGGACATGTTCGCCAGGGTGGCAGGATACTGTATCCGCCAGGGTGGCGGACATGATCCGCCAGAGTGCGGACATGACCGCCAGGTACGATAGTATCCGCCAGGGTGGCAGGACATGCATCCGCCAGGGTGGCGGACATGTCCGCCAGGGTGGCAGGACACGATCCGGCAGGGTGGCGGACATGTGTCCGCCAGGGTGGCGGAACATGATCTGCCAGGGGCAGGACATCATCCGCCAGGGGCAGGACATGTATCCGCCAGGGCGGCGGACATGACCCGGGCAGGGTGGCGGACATGTATCCGCCGGGGTGGGGACATGCATCGCAGGGGCGGACATGTATCCGCCAGGGTGGCGGACATGCATCCGCCAGGTGGCGGACATGATCCGCCAGGGTGGCGGACATGTATCCGCCAGGGTGGCGGACATGTATCCGCCAGGGTGGCGGACATGTATCCGCCAGGGTGGCGGACATGTATCCGCCAGGGTGGCGGACATGTATCCGCCAGGGTGGCGGGACATGTATCCGCCAGGGGCGGACATGATCCGCCAGGGTGGCGGACATGTATCCGCCGGGGTGGCGGACATGCTATCCGCCAGGGGCGGACATGATCCGCCAGGGCGGCGGACACGTATCCGCCAGGGTGGCGGACATGCATCCGCCAGGGCGGACAGATCCGCCAGGGGGCAGGACATGTCCGCCAGGGTGGCGGACATGTATACGCCAGGGTGGCGGACATGTATCCGCCAGGGTGGCAGGACATGTATCCGCCAGGGTGGCAGGACATGCATCTGTCAGGGTGGCGGACATGCATCGCCAGGTGGCAGGACATGATCCGCCAGGGTGGCAGGACATGTATCCGCCAGGGTGGCGGGACATGCACCCTGTCAGGGTGGCGGACATGTCATTCGCAGGGTGGCAGGACATGATCCGCCAGGGTGGCGGACATGTGTCCGCCAGGGTGGCGGACATGCATCTCGCCAGGGTGGCGGACATGTATCCGCCAGGGTGGCAGGACATGTGTCTGCCAGGGGGCGGACATGATCGCCAGGGTGGCGGACATGATCTGCCAGGGTGGCGGACATGATCTCGCCAGGGTGGCAGGACATGTATCCGCCAGGGTGGCGGACATGTGTCCGCCAGGGTGGCAGGACATGTATCGCAAGGGGGCAGGACATGTGTCCGCCAGGGTCGGACATGTATCCGCAGGGGGCAGGACATGATCTCGCCAGGGGGCAGGACATGATCCGCCAGGGTGGCAGGACATGATCCGCCAGGGGGCAGGACATGTATCGCCAGGGTGGCAGGACATGATCGCCAGGGTGGCAGGACATGATCCGCCAGGGTGGCAGGACATGTCCGCCAGGGTGGCGGACATGTATCCGCCAGGGTGGGGACATGTATCTGCCAGGGTGGCGGGACATGTATCCGCCAGGGTGGCAGGACATGTGTCCGCCAGGGTGGCGGACATGATCCGCCAGGTGGTGAGACATGATCGCCAGGGTGGCGGACATGTATCGCCAGGTGGCAGGACATGTGTCCGCCAGGGTGGCGGACATGTATCGCCAGGGTGGCAGGACATGTGTCTCGCCAGGGTGGCGGACATGATCGCCAGGGGGCAGGACATGTATCCGCCAGGGTGGCGGTACAGCATCCGCCAGGGTGGCGGACATGCATCCGCCAGGGTGGGGACATGTATCCGCAGGGGTGGACATGACCGCCAGGGTGGCGGACATGTATCCGCCAGGGTGGGGACATGATCCGCCAGGTGGCGGACATGTATCGCCAGGTGGTGGACATGCATCGCCAGGGTGGCGGACATGCATCCGCCAGGGTGGTGGGACATGATCGCCAGGGTGGCGGACATGTATCCGCCAGGGTGGTGGACATGTATCCGCCAGGGTGGTGGGACATGTTCTGCCAGGGTGGTGGGACATGTATCTGCCAGGGGGGGACATGTATCTGCCAGGTGGTGGGACATGATCCGCCAGGGTGGCGGACATGTATCCGCCAGGGTGGTGGACATGATCGCCAGGGTGGCGGACATGATCCGCCAGGGTGGCGGACATGATCCGCCAGGGGGCGGACATGTATCCGCCAGGGTGGCGGACATGTATCCGCCAGGTGGCGGACATGTATCTGCCAGGGTGGCGGGACATGTATCCGCCAGGGTGGCGGACATGTATCCGCCAGGGTGGGGGACATGTATCCGCCAGGGTGGCGGACATGTATCCGCCAGGGTGGCGGACATGTATCCGCCAGGGTGGCGGGACATGTATCCGCCAGGGTGGCTGGACATGATCCGCCAGGGTGGCGGACATGTATCCGCCAGGGTGGTGGGACATGATCCGCCAGGGTGGCGGACATGATCCGCCAGGGTGGGGACATGATCCGCCAGGTGGCGGGGACATGTATCCTGCCAGGGTGGGGACATGTATCCGCCAGGGGCGGACATGTATCCGCCAGGGTGGCGGACATGTATCCGCCAGGGGGCGGACATGTATCCGCCAGGGTGGCGGACATGTATCCGCCAGGGTGGCGGACATGTATCCGCCAGGGTGGCGGACATGCATCCGCCAGGTGGCGGACATGATCTGCCAGGGTGGCAGGACATGTATCCGCCAGGGTGGCGGACATGATCCGCCAGGGCTGTGCGGACATGTATCCGCCAGGGTGGCGGGACATGCATCCGCCAGGGTGGCGGACATGATCTCGCCAGGTGGCGGCATCGGGTCGTATCGCCAGGGTGGCGGACATGATCCGCCAGGGTGCGGACATGTATCCGCCAGGGGCGGACATGTATCCGCCAGGGTGGCGGACATGTATCCGCCAGGGTGGTGGGACATGTATCCGCCAGGGTGGCGGACATGTATCCGCCAGGTGGCGGACATGTATCCGCCAGGGTGGTGGGACATGTATCGCCAGGGCGGAGTATCCGCCAGGGTGGCGGGACATGATCCGCCAGGGTGGGGACATGTCCGCCAGGGTGGCGGACATGTATCCGCCAGGGTGGTGGACATGATCCGCCAGGGTGGCGGGACATGTATCCGCCAGGGGGTGCGGACATGATCGCCAGGGTGGCGGACATGATCTCGCCAGGGTGGGGACATTATCGCCAGGGGCGGACATGTATCCGCCAGGGTGGCGGACATGTATCTCGCCAGGGTGGCGGACATGTATCCGCCAGGTCGGTGGACATGATCCGCCAGGGTGGTGGGACATGTATCTGCCAGGGTGGCAGGACATGTATCTGCCAGGGTGGCGGGACATGTATCTGCCAGGGTGGTGGGACATGTATCTGCCAGGGTGGCAGGACATGTATCTGCCAGGGTGGCGGGACATACTTGTGTTTCCCAGTATGATACATCTCATGTAGTCTATACATTTTAATTAATATTATAATCAAAAAGAAGCGCTAAACCACAAGGGTCAGAGTTGTCCTATGAATTATGTGTCCTGTCAAATGCTTGGTATATTCTGTCGTATATTTGGCTATACCTGTTTATCTTGCGTAGTCTGGATCTAACGAAGTTCCTTGATGCCAAGGAATTGGACCTGTCCTCCCCTTCCTTGGATTGGTCCTGATTTCCTCTTATTCATCAGAGCTCAGTATGACCCCTATGGGTTTAGCGTTTATATGGCTGTTGGAGGAGATGGATAGCTAATGATTGTAGACATTAACTTGATGGTAAACAAGTCATGTGGGATCCTTTGACTAATACAACTAAATTGTATTATGGAGTATATGGTTGTCTTACAAGCTAGATGAATAGCTAACTTAATAGCCGACTTACTAGCTTTGAAAATATCATAATAGCCAGGTAAAAGATTGGCTTAGTAAATTCATTTCAATAAACTTTATTTCAGAATATGCGGTACAGTTATAATCTCATATTACAACAGAGAATAATCCGCTAAAATACCTCTGCAGTCAGCATTCCTCAGCTGATCAGTGGACCAACGCAGTACGTCAATTGGCCCATCCTCGACATGCCCAATTCACACCCAACAGCACCCACTCGAACCCAGTCCTGCCTATGTTTAACTACGCAACTTTCTCTCTTAGCAGCCACATACCTGTTGAGGTCGCATGGTTGTGCCTTCGCTCGAAGATTACTTATTTCAAAATCAGTCAAAACATTTAAATGGCAAATTAATGTACAATTATTTAAAGAAATCGTTTCACATATAATTTTTTTTTTTTTTTTTTTTTTTTTGAGAAATAAGATAAATGGTTGGATTCCTAAGTAGCGACACTTGCGTCGAACCTTCTTGACGTAGCGCAGCTTGCGTCGAACCTTCTTGACGTAGCGCAGCTTGCGTCGAACCTTCTTGACGTAGCGCAGCTTGCGTCGAACCTTCTTGACGTAGCGCAGCTTGCGTCGAACCTTCTTGACGTAGCGCAGCTTGCGTCGAATCTTCTTGACGTAGCGCAGCTTGCGTCGAACCTTCTTGACGTAGCGCAGCTTGCGTCGAACCTTCTTGACGTAGCGCAGCTTGCGTCGAACCTTCTTGACGTAGCGCAGCTTGCGTCGAACCTTCTTGACGTAGCGCAGCTTGCGTCGAACCTTCTTGACGTAGCGCAGCTTGCGTCGAACCTTCTTGACGTAGCGCAGCTTGCGTCGATCCTTCTTGACGTAGCGCAGCTTGCGTCGAACCTTCTTGATGTAGCGCAGCTTGCGTCGAACCTTCTTGACGTAGCGCAGCTTGCGTCGAACCTTCTTGATGTAGCGCAGCTTGCGTCGAACCTTCTTGACGTAGCGCAGCTTGCGTCGATCCTTCTTGACGTAGCGCAGCTTGCGTCGAACCTTCTTGATGTAGCGCAGCTTGCGTCGAACCTTCTTGACGTAGCGCAGCTTGCGTCGATCCTACTTGACGTAGCGCAGCTTGCGTCGAACCTTCTTGATGTAGCGCAGCTTGCGTCGAACCTTCTTGACGTAGCGCAGTTTCGTCGAATCCTTCTTGACGTAGGCAGCTTGTCGATTTTTGATGTAACGCAGGTTGCGTCGAACCTTCTTGACGTAGCGCAGCTTGTGTCGAACCTTCTTGACGTAGCGCAGCTTGCGTCGAACCTTCTTGACGTAGTGCAGCTTGTGTCGAACCTTCTTGACGTAGCGCAGCTTGCGTCGAACCTTCTTGATGTAACGCAGGTTGCGTCGAACCTTCTTGACGTAGCGCAGCTTGTGTCGAACCTTCTTGACGTAGCGCAGCTTGCGTCGAACCTTCTTGACGTAGGCAGCTTGTGTCGAACCTTCTTGACGTAGCGCAGCTTGGTCGAACCTTCTTGATGTAACGCAGGTTGCATCGAACCTTCTTGACGTAGCGCAGCTTGTGTCGAACCTTCTTGACGTAGCGCAGCTTGCGTCGAACCTTCTTGACGTAGCGCAGCTTGTGTCGAACCTTCTTGATGTAGCGCAGCTTGTGTCGAACCTTCTTGACGTAGCGCAGGTTGCGTCGAACCTTCTTGACGTAGCGCAGCTTGCGTCGAACCTTCTTGACGTAGTGCAGCTTGTGTCGAACCTTCTTGACGTAGCGCAGCTTGCGTCGAACCTTCTTGACGTAGCGCAGCTTGTGTCGAACCTTCTTGACGTAGCGCAGGTTGCGTCGAACCTTTTGACGAGCGCAGCTTGCGTCGAACCTTCTGACGTAGTGCAGCTTGGTCGAACCTTCTTGACGTAGCGCAGCTTGCGTCGATCGATGACGCAGGTTGCGCGATCTTCTTGATGTAGCGCAGGTTGCGTCGAACCTTCTTGACGTAGCGCAGCTTGCGTCGAACCTTCTTGACGTAGCGCAGCTTGCGTCGAACCTTCTTGATGTAGCGCAGCTTGCGTCGAACCTTCTTGATGTAGCGCAGCTTGCGTCGACTCCTTTGTCTAGAAAATCTTCCTTCGATCCCTCTCGGTCTAGTGAATCTTCCTTGTGTCCCTCTTATCACGGGATGAGTGTATGACTCTTTGTATATGATTAGTTTACTTTAAACCCTGGTTTAAATGACCTTCGCGTAGTGGATAGATTTTAAACCCCACCAACAATCAATCTCCAATCCTCTCCGTCTAGTGACTCGTGTTTCGATCCCCCGACCAGTGAATCCCCGTACACTATTCTGCACTTGCAGCTGTCAACATGCACAAGACGCCCAGTTGGACCTTTGCAGGTTTTTAAGAAAAATGTTGCACGTGAACGAGATATTTGAGGACATAACGCAACTTAATAAACACCAGCTTAAATTATGTATCGCCATCATTACATGTTAATTAAGGTTGTGTCATCCATGTATCTCGCCGTCTGCTGGATGGCATGAGGAAGGGAAGGATTGAGGGTAGATGGCATTGAGGAAGGGAAGGATTGAGGGTAGATGGCATTGAGGAAGGGAAGGATTGAGGGTAGATGGCATTGAGGAAGGGAAGGATTGAGGGTAGATGGCATTGAGGAAGGGAAGGATTGAGGGTAGATGGCATTGAGGAAGGGAAGGATTGAGGGTAGATGGCATTGAGGAAGGAAGGATTGAGGGTAGATGGCATGAGGAAGGGAAGGATTGAGGGTAGATGGCATTGAGGAAGGGAAGGATTGAGGGTAGATGGCATTGAGGAAGAAGGATTGAGGAGATGGCAGAGGAAGGAAGATTGAGGGTAGATGGCATTGAGGAAGGGAAGGATTGAGGGTAGATGGCAGTGAGGAAGGGAAGGATTGAGGGTAATGGCATTGAGGAAGGGAAGGATTGAGGGTAGATGGCATGAGGAAGGGAAGGATTGAGGGTAGATGGCAGTGAGGAAGGGAAGGATTGAGGGTAGATGGCAGTGAGGAAGGGAAGGATTGAGGGTAGATGGCAGTGAGGAAGGGAAGGATTGAGGGTAGATGGCAGTGAGGAAGGGAAGGATTGAGGGTAGATGGCATTGAGGAAGGGAAGGATTGAGGGTAGATGGCATTGAGGAAGGGAAGGATTGAGGGTAAGTTGGATCAGTAAGAAAGGGTGTGCTAAGGCAGGAGGTGAGAGGTACTTTGTCACTGTGAACAATGTGATAGGTATCGGTGTGCCATCTTACGTATGTGTAATGTTGATGTTAGTGGTTCTCCTACTAGTACCGCTAGTGGTTCTCCTACTAGTACCGCTAGTGGTTATCCTACTAGTACCGCTAGTGGTTCTCCTACTAGTACCGCTAGTGGTTCTCCTACTAGTACCGCTAGTGGTTCTCCTACTAGTACCGCTAGTGGTTCTCCTACTAGTACCGCTAGTGGTTCTCCTACTAGTACCGCTAGTGGTTCTCCTACTAGTACCGCCAGCATTAGGTGTTAGGGGATGCTTTCTGCTGGTGGTAGTGTCTTAGTGTATTTATTGTACCTCAGCTTTTGTTTTCGGGTCCTGAATTGATCCTGAATACCTTCCATCCCCCCCCCCACATGCGCTGTATAATCCTACGGGTTTAGCGCTCCCCCATGATTATTTTTTTCGGGTACCGGGCATTTTGCAGTCTACAGTGTTTCCCACTGCCATAAGTGGTCATGTCAGTGTGTGTATTTAGAGCCAATAATTCTAGTATTTTCAAGTGTAAATTAAGGTATGTCATTCTCCTGCGCTACAAAAAAAAAAAAAAAAATTAACAGGTTTTAGGTGTTGGCATGAACTGTTGAAGGTAAGAGCACTTTATCCATATATTTTCTGAGTCTAGAACTTCAGTTACGCCTACATATAACGAGGCAGTGTACAGAGGTATTCTAGTCTAGAATTGGTTATGGGGTGATACTCGCACCCTGTGGGTGGGAAGGGATTGATTTCCACCCACAAGGTCGTGTGGATAATAAAGCTAACAGGTGTAATCTAGTGTGTACTAAATGCCTCCACTTCCTTAGGCATTGTTTAGCTCATTTAATATAATAATTTGTACCGATGCATCTGATACTAATCTAATGGTATCTACTGCATTTTAAATATTTTGGGTCTCAAGATTTTAAATTTTAAGATAAGACGGATGGTGTAAAAGTTGAGCTTTGTGAAGGTGTTGTCAGTGTTATTGTCTATACAACGAACTCGTAAGTTCAATATGTGAAAACAAAAATGTATATTTATATATAAACTTGAGGTGACACATAGTTAAGAACCATGATTAAAAAGCGTCTTGGGATCAGTGAGCCGTGAACATGAACAAAGAAGCACTCGACCAGTCAAGAGGAGGAGGAGGTGGAGGAACACCTCGAGGTCACACCCTCGGCCTGCAGCCTGCCCGCCCGCCTGCCACTGTCTGGCGCCTGCTATCCTTCGCCTGATGCCAGCCACTTGCCACCCTCTGCCTGATGCTTGCCGCCCGTCTGCCACCCTTCTGCCTGATCCCAGTCGCCTGCTGCCCAATGCCTGCCAGGGAACTTAACAAGGTTGCCACTTATTCCTAGGGCCTACAGTGTACAGCTGGTACACTACCTTAGTGGTACACTACCTTAGTGGTACACTACCTTAGTGGTACACTACCTTAGTGGTACACTACCTTAGTGGTACACTACCTTAGTGGTACACTACCTTAGTGGTACACTACCTTAGTGGTACACTACCTTAGTGGTACACTACCTTAGTGGTACACTACCTTAGTGGTACACTACCTTAGTGGTACACTACCTTAGTGGTACACTACCTTAGTGGTACACTACCTTAGTGGTACACTACCTTAGTGGTACACTACCTTAGTGGTACACTACCTTAGTGGTACACTACCTTAGTGGTACACTACCTTAGTGGTACACTACCTTAGTGGTACACTACCTTAGTGGTACACTACCTTAGTGGTACACTACCTTAGTGGTACATTACCTTAGTGGTACACTACCTTAGTGGTACACTACCTTAGTGGTACACTACCTTAGTGGTACACTACCTTAGTGGTACACTACCTTAGTGGTACACTACCTTAGTGGTACACTACCTTAGTGGTACACTACCTGTCTCTAGTGGTACACTACCTTAGTGGTACACTACCTTAGTGGTACTACCTGTGGTATCTTTCTTAGTGGTACACTACCTTAGTGGTACACTACCTTAGTGGTACACTACCTAGTGGTACACTACCTTAGTGGTACACTACCTTAGTGGTACACTACCTTAGTGGTACACTACCTTAGTGGTACACTACCTTAGTGGTACACTACCTTAGTGGTACATTACCTTAGTGGTACACTACCTTACTCCAATAAATTATAATAGTGGTTCCCAGGGTCAGTTTCTTAGTTTCTTGTGACTCGACAAATAATTTAGTTACATATATAAAAACTTGCATTCAACCACAAGCAAATTCGGAGAAACAAGTGTGCCACAAGTGTGCCACAAGTGTGCCACAAGTGTAGCGACGTGGTCGGCCAGCGTAACCAGGAAACATTAACATTTTGCACAAGAATGACTGGTGGTGTGAGAATGACTCGTGTCAAGACACTGGAGTTGAACCAAGTGTTGATTGTGTTTCCAGGGGAAACAACTCTCCGTCTCCACTATGGCATCCAGAACGTAATAGTGATGGAGATGATTTGAGAGGAGACAGCTTGTCTGCTCTACAGATATTAAATGGACGTTCCTCTGTGGCAGAACGTTAAAGGTTGACTTTTCCACCTGGCGTAGGGAGACTCATAGGCTGCTGGGAGTCTCAGTTATTATTACAACTGTTTGTGTGTGTGTGTAATCATCTGGGGGGGGGAGGGTGAACATTCTTTTCTAAAAACTTCTGGATAATTTATATCCAGTGGTATAGATTTGGTTCCGCACCCACATTTTTATGAGATTATTATTACACATGAGGGTTATTAGACACGTGTTGTTGTGGTTATTGGAACAGAAGTTTACATCTGTATTGAAGCTCTTATTCTCAAAGTGTTGTTTTCCAAATAACTTCATTCTCTGTGCCATCCTAAAAGCACTCAAATAAAAGCATTTTTCAATAAAATGTTGGAGTATAAGAAACGTATATATAAGGGGAAACTTAGTATATATAAGGGGAAACTTACTATATAAAAGGGGAAATGGTAAAATGTCCCATATTTGCCTCTTCACTATACCAGTCTTTTGCTCTGCTATATTCCATGGTTTTAATTTTATCTTTAGTAATGTAGAGCACGCTACCTTAATGTCGGTTTTACTCTGGCTGAATATAATATCTAGTCTAGGTGGTTCATCACCTCCCCTCATCCTCTTGGATCTTTTACATGGACGACGAAACGCTTGACACAGTATCCACGAGTGTCCCCTCACTCAGTTACTCATCCCTGAAGTCTACGAGTGTCCCCTCACTCAGTTACTCATCCCTGAAGTCTACGAGTGTCCCCTCACTCAGTTACTCATCCCTGAAGTCCACGAGTGTCCCCTCACTCAGTTACTCATCCCTGAAGTCTACGAGTGTCCCCTCACTCAGTTACTCATCCCTGAAGTCTACGAGTGTCCCCTCACTCTGTTACTCATCCCTGAAGTCTACGAGTGTCCCCTCACTCAGTTACTCATCCCTGAAGTCTACGAGTGTCCCCTCACTCTGTTACTCATCCCTGAAGTCTTCTAAGTTTCTCTCACTCATTTTCGCTGCTAAAGATTACTCTCTCCGTCGTTCTTAGGCGGGTCTACCTACCTGGAGGGCATTCTGGGGGTCAACGCCCCCGCGGCCCGGTCCATGACCAGGCCTCCTGGTGGATCAGGACCTGATCAACGAAGCTGTTACTGCTGGCTGCACGTAGGGGTTATTGTCATTGGTGGCATTGTGCTCTTGTCTGGGTCTTGCTGGGTGGACGTTGATAGATTAATGACGTTACTATATTTATTCGTCATATCATTGTTCCTAAATTGCAGTTTATGCAAGTTTAATTGGTAATTATCAATTTGTAGTTAAAGACTCGCTATGCTCGCTGTTCCGTTCTCTTAGGTTATGATTATATTTAAGTATATATTTGTATGCATACTGTACAAGTTGTACCTGCTGAGGGGTCGAGCTTCAGCTCCTGGTCCCCCGCGTGTGTGGGGGGGGTTGGTGATGTGTAGGTGGGTGTGTTTACTGAAGTGGATTGCAGATACAGGGTTCTGTGTCCTAGACGTCATACATGTGTGTATGTATCGTGGATACTCAGGTGGGTGGTACTCCTGTTGGTGCTCTGTCAGAGACGGCTGGTGGCGCCCCCAACCCCACCCTAATCCAACCCCACCCTAACCCAACCCCACCCACCAGGTGGTCGCCTACTGCTCCTACCTCCATCCGGGAGCTAACGACCTACACCACCCCCCGGTATAATGCCCAATCCCCGCCACAAACCGCCCCCGGGACCCCCTCCCTCCCCTGCTACGCCCCACGACCACCAAAAACACTTTCGTCACTCAGGCAGCGAGCGACCTCTACCGCAGCGACCTCTACCGCAGCGACCTCTACCGCCAGTAGGTACAAGATCCACCCAAAAAATAGTAACCGCCTCCACACCTTCCAACACTACACCTAACCTTACACCCACACACCCGCCCATACTCCTTACGTGCTCCCACACCCTCCAACACTGCACTCTATATTACGATGTTAAGAAATTAACTAGGCACTGCATATCTTACTTAATGTTTAGAAGTAAATAGATGTGCATGGGTTGTGAACACCTGCATTTATATTAAACATTTATATTAAACTTCATAACCTGCACGAACTAGTAATCTCTTCCTAAATCAGGACTGACGAAATCATAACAACATGATTGCAAACAAAGCAGGAAACGGGTGAGGCTTGAACATGTGGCAAGTGAGGTCCATGCTGACTTCCCTATGGTGTATAGAAATATAGCTAGTTGGATGTATCTTAATAGAGCCAGCTGGACAGTAGTTAACGCACTGGCCTGTGAGTTTAGAACACTCTTGCCATGGGTTCAGACCCCACTTGCTCCGTCATTCACTAAATCACTTACAAAAGCAACTGGCCATGCAGATATTTCTCTCTTAACTGTTGATAATAATCTATTACAAATTATATACACTGATGGATCTAAGCAGAAGTGTACTGGCAGGGCTGCAGCTGCACTTCTTTCCACTTCCTAGATAAGAACGATAGGTATAAGAATTAACAACTGGACATCTGCATTGCAAAAAGAATTGTTTGTCGTCCTAATGGCGCTAAAATTAACTTACGACACTTGATCCTGACTGATTATTACATAATGACTCTAGCAGCATGCTCACTGGAGAGCCCAGATACAGATACTCGAAAATCAGAGAAAGAGAATGAACATTTTTTATATATTCCATCACACGCTGAATTACTTCATGATAAATTTGATAAGTTAGCTAAAGAAAGTAGCTTGAAGGAAACTGTAAAATATAACTTTGGTACATCATCGTCTATCATTACGAATCACTGATCAACAACCAAAATGCTTCCGAGGTCAGAGTAGCAATATCCAACTAATTTTAGGTCAATATACAGCTACGTGTCATAACAGGTTCCAACAGGCTTATGGCAGTGTGTTTCTTACCAACACTCACAGTCTCACTGACCTTCATTATTGATCCAGCAGTCATACAAGGTGCTTGTGCTGTGCAAGTTTATATTTTGAGGTGAAAGGTAGGTGATTTCCTTAGCTTGTAGGGCGGATACACCAAGTACTGTTGCTTTCTATGTGATGGGACAGTCATGCAAGAGGTTGCCACTACATCAGGAGAGACTGGCCACCTCGTCAATCATTGGAGTCTGGGATGAACAATGTTCAACATCCACCTCTCATTGAACCAAACAAAATGTTGCTACCACCACTACACATAAAACTGGACAAAGCTATGGACAAATCCGGTCAGGGATTCAAGTATTTAACATCAAAATTCCCCTCACTGAGCGACGCTAAGAGAGAGAGTCTTCAATGGTCCTCAGATTCAAGAGCTTCTTAAAGATGGTGACTTTGAATGAGACCTTCATGGGGAGGAGAAAGCTGCTTGAGAAGCATTCAAGTTAGTGGCGAAGGGATTTCTGGGAAACAGAAGGGAAGGAAACTATGAAGAATTGGTGGAAAACCTCATCAAGACTTACAAGAACATGGGATGTAACATGTCACTTAAAATCCACTTTTTGGACTCCCATTTAGACTTTTTTTCCAGCGAACTGTGGGGCAGTTAGTGACGAACATGGTGAAAGGTTTCACCAAGATATTTCAACCATGAAAAATGGTACCAGGGCAAATGGGGCACAAGAATGCTTGCAGACTATTGCTGGACATTGGCAAGAGATGATTCTTCAGCCCACTATAAGCGTCAAGTAAAAAGTCAGAGAGTAAGTACGGAATAGAGTTTAAAACATACTGACACATATTGTACGTTATAATAAAATAATAAAATATTACATGTCTCGTATCTTTAAACCTATAACCAAGAAGCATTTTTCAAGGTGATATTTGGATTCAGCACATGAAAATACATAAGAATTAACTAATCTCATTTAAGAAACACAACTTCAAAAACTGTTGACTAGTAACGTAAATAATGAAACTGAATGTTATAGTAATACAGTGAGGTGTGATAGGTGTGATAGGTGTGATAGGTGTGATAGCTCTATAACTCGGTGAGACATGAAGGTAGGTTAGTGGGCTTGTGGAGTAACTAGCAATGTTAAGACTGATGTTGTAGCCAGACTTAGGCTTCATTAAACTAACTTCTGACAGTTTGGCAGACACACAAATGATCAAATTTAATGCAAAATATATGATCAACCTATATGGTCACTATTTTGAACGCCGTGGTTTACTGTGCATTTATTGACGTATCACCTGTGTGATACGTCAAGGCAACTTATTAATGTAGATGTATACCCAGATGTGCTTCTGATAACCCTCTTGGGGCCTAGTTCCTGGGTCTTGCGCTACCATCAACATGATGGACATGGGATGCACATTAATCTAACCGTTTCGGCGGCAAAATCTAAATCTAATCTAAATCCTCCACACCTGCCAACACTATACCTAACCAAACGCCCACACACCCGCCCATGCCTACACACACTCGCCCATACCTGCCCCCAACACCCACCCATACGCCTACCTGCCCACTAATTTAAACATTTGTCAGCACGTTCCATTTTACTTTGTAATTTATTTACAAATCTGCATTGTATATTGCGAACAGAATTACCTTCATTACTTTAATTAAAGTAGCACCAGTGGATAGTAATGGAATGCTCATCAGTTGAATAAAGACCAAGTAGCGAATAGATTATCCTCTCTTCCTTTTTAAGGTTTTAGAAGTGGGACTAAAGAAAGTCCTTAAGTACAGCAGTGAGGTGTTTTTTGTCCTAAACTTTTTAATAAATGCCTTTCTAAATGTTCTTCCCTCCTCAACTCAACATATTGATGAGAGTCCAGTTGATCACATGATCTATAATTTTAAAGGATAACTGGACCTGAATACTTTCTACTTGTTGCAAAAACCAGAAACAGTCTGAATGCTAGAGGGGGAGACCACCTGGAATTCTCTGGAGATCTCTATACTTAATAGATATCGCCTTTTTGTAATACGACGTAAAACAGATTTCTGAGAGGATTGACAGGCAAATCTGCTAGAGAGGCTGGTATCAGGTATACAAGGGTATAACCGTAAGTTAAAAAATACAGAAGTCACAAGGATGTTAGGCTATACTTCTATATCTGTTGAGTGGTCAGGAAGTGGAACGATCTTGACAGTGAAATGTACAAATAGGATTCATACATAGTTTTAAGAATAGGTATGACAGGGCTCACGCAATCAGGAGTGTGATTCCAGTAGCAGCCAACGGAAAGGCGGAGCCAGGAGTTGAGAATCGACCCTGCAACCACAAACGGGTGAGTGAGTACACACACACACAGTTCCACACAAGAGATTAGTGCAGAAGCTGGAGGACCAGGCAGGGGTAACAGGGAAGGCACTACAATGGATCAGGGAATACCTGTCAGGAAGAAAGCAGCGAGTCATGGTACGTGGTGAAGTGTCAGAGTGGGCGCCGGTGACGAGTGGGGTGCCACAGGGGTCAGTCTTAGGACCGGTGCTGTTTCTGGTATTTGTGAACGACATGACGGAAGGAATAGACTCCGAAGTGTCCCTGTTTGCAGATGATGTGAAATTGATGAGAAGAATTCAATCGGACGAGGACCAGGCAGAACTACAGAGGGATCTGGACAGGCTGCAAGCCTGGTCCAGCAATTGGCTCCTGGAGTTAAACCCCACCAAGTGCAGTCATGAAGATTGGGGAAGGCCAAAGAAGACCACAGACGGAGTACAGTCTAGGGGGCCAGAGACAACAAACCTCACTCAAGGAAAAGAATCTTGGGGTGAGTATAACACCAGGCACATCTCCTGAGGCGTTTAGCGCTTCTTTTGATTATAATAATAATAATAATAATAATAATAATCATCTCCTGAGGCGCACATCAACCAAATAACTGCTTCAGCATATGGGCGCCTAGCAAACCTATGAACAGCATTCCGACATCTTAATAAAGAATCGTTCAGGACCCTGTACACTGTGTACGTTAGGCCCATACTGGAGTATGCAGCACCAGTTTGGAACCCACATCTAGCCAAGCATGTAAGAAAAACTAGAGAAAGTGCAAAGGTTTGCACTTGTGTGTGTGTGTGTGTGTGTGTGTGTGTGTGTGTGTGTGTGTGTGTACTTACCTAGTTGTACTCACCTAGTTGTGGTTGCAGGGGTCGATTCATAGCTCCTGGCCCCGCCTCTTCACAGGCCGCTACTGGGTCACTCTCCCTGTGCCATGAGCTTTATGATACCTCTTCTTAAAGCTATGTATGGAACCTGCCTCCACTACATCGCTTGTGTGTGTGTGTGTACTCACCTAATTGTACTCACCTAATTGTGGTTGCAGGGGTCGAGACTCAGCTCCTGGCCCCGCCTCTTCGCTGTCTGCTACTGGGTCTCTGCTCTCCCTGCTCCATGAGCTTTATCATACCTTGTCTTAAAACTATGTATGGTTCCTGCCTCCACTATATCTTTCTCTAGTCCATTCCACTTCCTGACTACTCTGTGGCTGAAGAAATGCTTCCTAACATCCCTTTGACTCATCTGAGTCTTCAGCTTCCAGTTGTGTCCCCTTGTTTCTGTGTTCCCTCTCTGAAACAACCTGTCACTATCTACCTTGTCAATTCCCCGCAGTATTTTGTATGTCGTTATCATGTCTCCTCTGACCCTTCTTTCCTCCAGTGTTGTTAGTCCTATTTCCCTCAACCTTTCTTCATAAGACAGACCCCTGAGTTGTGGAACTAACCTTGTCGCAAACCTTTGCACTTTCTCTAGTTTCTTGACGTGCTTGACCAGGTGTGGGTTCCAGACTGGTGCTGCATACTCTAGTATGGGCCTGACGTATACGGTATACAGTGTCTTGAACGATTCCTTGTTAAGGTAACGGAACGCTAATCTTAGGTTTGCCAGTCGCCCATATGCTGCCGCAGTTATCTGGTTGATGTGTGCTTCCGGAGACGTGCTTGGTGTTATACTCACTCCAAGGTCTTTCTCCTTTGATGAGGTTTGTAGCCTTTGTCCACCTAGCCTGTACTCTGTCAGCGGTCTTCTTTGCCCTTCTCCGATCTTCATGACTTTGCATTTGGTGGGGTTAAATTCGAGAAGCCAGTTGCTAGACCAGATGTCAAGCTTGTCCAGGTCTGTTTGAAGTCCTGCTTGGTCTTCATCCGATGTGATTCTCCTCATTAATTTCACATCATCTGCGAAAAGAGACACTTCTGAGTCTATCCCATCCGTCATGTCATTCACATATAGCAAGAATAGCACTGGTCCTAGGACTGACCCCTGCGGTACACCGCTCGTCACAGGCGCCCACTGTGATACCTCATCACGCACCATGACCCGTTGTTGCCTCCCTGTGAGGTATTCCCTGATCCATTCCAGTGCCCTTCCTGTTATACACGCTTGGTCTTCCATCTTCTTTACTAATCTCATGTGAGGAACTGTGTCAAAGGCCTTCCTGCAGTCCAAGAAAATGCAGTCAACCCACCCTTCTCTCTCTTGCCTTACCTCAGGAGGTTTGTTACACAGGATTTGCCTTCCCTGAAACCGTGCTGTCTGGCGTTGATTAACCTGTTCTGCTCCAGATGCTCCACCATTCTTTTTCTGATGATTTTCTCCAAGACTTTGCACACTATACATGTAAGTGACACCGGTCTGTAGTTTAGTGCCTCTTTTCTGTCTCCTTTTTTAAAGATGGAGACTACGTTGGCCTTTTTCCATATCTCAGGTAGCTGCCCAGTTTCAAGGGATGTGTTGAAAATTTTGGTAAGTGGCACACTCAGAACCTCAGCTCCTTCCCGAAGGACCCATGGTGAGATATTGTCCGGACCCATTGCCTTTGAGGTATCAAGGTCACTGAGTAACTGCTTCACCTCCCCCTCAGATGTGTGTATTCCCTCCAGCACTCGATACATCCCTTGTTGGTGATGCACCCCGTCCTGTCTACCCAACTGCCTCCCTTCCTCCACTGTGAATACTTCCTAAACCTCGAGTTGAGCTCCTCACATACCTCTTGATCATTACTTGTGAGTTCCCCATCTTCCCTCCTCAGCCTTATCACCTGATCCTTTACTGTTGTCTTCCTTCTGATGTGGCTGTACATCAGTTTCGGGTCAGACTTGACTTTCGATGCTATGTCGTTTTCGTACTGTTTCTGGGCCTCCCTCCGTACCTGTGCATACTCGTTTCTAGCTCTTCGACTAATCTCCTTGTTTGCTTGGGTTCTTTGCCTTCTGTACCTTTTCCATTCTCTGGCACTCTGAGTCTTTGCCTCCCTGCATCTTTGGGTAAACCAGGGGCTCTTTCTTGTCTTCCCATTTATTCTTTTTCCTTTGGGTATAAACCGTTCCTCTGCCTCCTTGCACTTTGTCGCTACGTATTCCATCATTTCATTTACTGACTGTCCTTCCATTTCCCTTTCCCACAGAATCTCCTGCAGGAAATTCCTCATACCTGTGTAGTCCCCTCTTTTATAGTCTGGTATGTCTCTTTCAGCACCGTTTTCCCTCTCCACCTGTAGCTCTACTATGTACTCAAAGCTCAGCACCATATGGTCACTGGCTCCCAGGGGGCTCTCGTGTGTTATGTCCTCGATATCTGAGCTATTCAGGGTGAATACAAGGTCCAGCCTTGCTGGTTCGTCCTCTCCTCTATCTCTGGTCGTGTCCCTGACATGTTGGTGCATCAGGTTTTCCAGTACCACGTCCATCATCTTGGCTCTCCAAGTTTCTGGACCCCCACGTGGTTCTTTGTTCTCCCAGTCGATCTCTTTGTGGTTGAAATCGCCCATGACCAGTAACTTCGCTCTGCTCATGTGCGCTTTTCTTGCCACCTCCGCCAAGGTGTCCACCATTGCTCTGTTGTTCTCGTCATATTCCTCTCCTGGCCTCCTGCAGTTTTGTGGTGGGTTGTACATCACTGCAATGACTATCTTGTGCTCCCCAGACTGGATGGTACCTACCTACCTACCTGTGTGTGTGTGTGTGTGTGTGTGTGTGTGTGTGTGTGTGTGTGTGTGTGTGTGTGTGTGTGTGTGTGACCTAATTAATGTCTGCATGAATAACTCAATACGATTGTGACCAGATATAAACATGTAAATAGTTCATTAACACTTTAATTTGTTCAGCTATTAAACGTTGTCCAGTCCCTGGACCCATTATGTGCCTCTGTAATCTTTTGACTACCACCCACAGGATGGGTATGGGGTGACTACCACCCACAGGATGGGTATGGTGTGGCTACCACCCACAGGATGGATATTGGGTGACTACCACCCACAGGATGGGTATGGTGTGGCTACCACCCACAGGATGGGTATGGGAGGCATAATAAAAATATTAAACTAACTGCTCTGAGAGGAAGGACGCTACCATGCTACCATCACTGCTTTGGTAGGAGGTACTATCACGCTACCATGTGGGCGAAACGCTGTCAACAAAGGATCGCATTATACAGCATTTGTTTTTATCCATCGTGTTGATATTTTGCAACATTTTTTCTCCAGTTTGGGAGGCGGAAAGTGCAATATTTACACTCTGAAGGAAGGAGGGGGGAATGTTGCACATTAGAGAGTTATCTAGACTGAGATATCAACAAGCTTCTAGCAAGACAGCAATTGAATGGATGATGATCAATTGGTTTCTTCGGTGGGATGCTGCCAGGGTCAGTACCAGGGTCAACATGGGTCACAAGAGGAAGAAATACTGTAGAACACTAGTTTCAATTAAGAAGTCATTCTGTATGGGACTTGAAGTCAGTGTAATCATGTCAAGTGCACTGAAGAACAGTATTAAGGCTTCGCTAAATCCAAATAGACCAAGCAGCGTTTAGGAGTTAATCAGGTTTGACCTGAGAAGGAAAGGGTACCTAATTCCTTTAATCAAGAGCTCCTCAGCATCAAGGCACCCACTTGAAGGGATCAATAAACAGAGTCCACGGAGCACAGTAGGTTTCAGAAAACCAATAATTATTTTAAACCAGGGCTACTAAACTACTATGAGCAAAGATCCACTTGGATAAGTGGATCTTGTCCACTGACCGAGTATAGATCAGTGTACTCATCATTTTCAGTTCTCGTCTTATAAAAATTTACAAAATATGAAGGTAAATACTGGGGAAAAATAATTGTTACATTATATCGAACAAGTTTTGGATTTGTTTTTTACTCAGTGGTGGAGGTGTTCACTGGTCACACAGGAGTGGAACTTGTTCTTCACCAAGTTCATAGTTGAGAACACAGACTGGCAGCAGCAGGTGGACCCAAACATTATGAGAATCTGGACTGCTAATCTGTGAAGTGTGGGAAAATTCGCAGGGGATCCTTCCTTTGACCAAAATGTTTCTGGTGCACAATCACAGAGTACTTGTCTCAGCATCAACTTCATTGCACAAGTGATAATTGTCAATATGATTACCATTGAATGGAAGAAAATATCACTATTTAGCTATGCTAGAATACTGTATTCCACTCAGTGTATGCATTCCATTCATATAGAATAATGTATTAATCCCGCTCTTGTGTACCACCTGATCCTGAACGTGGTAACACCTGTTATTTAACTAAGGTTTCTCCTGAAGCCCGCGGTCCAACTACAACACTCAGAAAGTCCGGATTCCGACCGCGGGCCACCAATTGAGTAGCCCTGGCTAAGATGATGGAGGTGATACTGGAAAACCTCGTGTACCAACACGTCAGGGACACTACCAGAGAGAGAGGAGAGGAGAGGACAAACCAGCAAGACTGCCCCTAATATTCACCTTGAGTAGTGTGGATATTGAGGACATCACATATGAAAGACCTCTCAGGGCTAGTGATCATGTGGTTCTGAGCTTCGAATACACAGAGTTACAAGTGGAGAAGGAAGCAGAAAGGGCAGGACAAATGAAGCCAAACTACAAGAAAGGGGACTACACAGGCATGAGGAATTTCGTGCACGAGGTTCGTGGGACAGAACTGGAAGGGAGATCAGTAAATGAAATGATGGAATATGTGACAACAATATAGGAGAGGTTTGTATCCAAGGGCAACAGAAATAACGAAAAGACCAGGACGAGCCCTTGGGTCACCCAAAGGTGTAGAGAGGCCAAAATCAAGTGTGCTAGAGAATAGAAGAAGTATAAGAAGGCAAAGGACCCAGGAGAATAAGGAGAGCAGTCGAAGAGCCAGAAATGAATATGCTCAGGTAAGGAGGGAGGCCCAACAACAATACGAGAATGACATAGCAACGAAAGCCAAGTCCGACCCGAAGCTGTTGTACAGTCACATCAGGAGGAAAACAACAGTCAAAGACCAGGTAATCATGCTGAGGAACGTAAGTGGGAAGATCACAAGAAATGACCGAGAAGTATGTGAGGAACTCAACATGAGATTCAAAGTGTTCACAGAGGAGACAGAAGGGACTCCAGAAAGACGGAGAGGTGGGGTACACCATCAAGTGTTGGACACAATACATACAACTGAGGAAGAGATGAAGAGGCTGCAAAATGAGTTAGATACCTCAAAGGCGATGGGGCCGGACATCTCTCCATGGGTCCTGAGATGGGGAGCAGAAGCGCTCTTTGTACCACTAACAACAATTTTCAACACATTTACCAAAACAGACTACCTGAGGTATGGAAGACAGCAAATGTAGTCCCAATTTTTAAAAAAGGAGACAGACACGCAACATTAAACTACAGACCAGTGTCATTGACATGTATTCAAAGTCATGGAAAAAGTATGTATAGTATGCAAAGAATGAGCTTATCAATGGTTGTGTACCATACCTTTAGTTTCCTCTCCAACACTATTCTGGGGGGTTTGTGGGGTTTGGAGAAGAGGGGGATCTGGCACGGAGCTATGGGATTCTTCTGTATACTGTCGGGGTAGGGGCTGAGTGTGGAGTGTGGTTTGTATTGGGATAATATGTTTGGTTCCGGGATTCTGTGGGTGTTTGCCCTTGTGAGTGTGTGTGTGTGTGTGTGTACTCACCTAGTTGTACTCACCTAGTTGTGGTTGCAGGGGTCGATTCATTGCTCCTGGCCCCGCCTCTTCACTGGCCGCTACTCGATCACTCTACGCGCTCCATGAGCTTTATCATATCTCTCCTTAAAGCTATGTATGGATCCTGCCATCACTACATCACTTCCCTCTGTGACTGAAGAAATACTTCCTAACATCTCTGTGATTCATCTGAGTCTTCAACTTCCAACTGTGACCCCTTGTTGCTGTGTCCCATCTCTGGAACATTCAGTCTCTGTCCACCTTGTCGATTCCTCTCAGTATTTTATATGTCGTTATCATATTCCCTCTATCTCTCCTGTCTTCCAGTGTCGTCAGGTCGATTTCCCTTAACCTCTCCTCGTAGGACATACCCCTTAGCTCCGGGACTAGCCTTGTTGCAAACCGTTGCACTTTCTGTAGTTTCCTTACATGCTTGGATAGGTGAGGGTTCCTTACTCCAGTATAGGCCTAACGTACACAGTGTACAGGGTCCTGAATGACTCCTTATTAAGATGTCGGAATGCTGTTCATAGGTTTGCTAGGCGCCCGTATGCTGCAGCAGTTATTTGGTCGATGTGCGCCTCAGGAGATGTGCCCGGTGTTATATTCACCCCAAGATCCTTTTCCTTGAGTGAGGTTTGTAGGCTCTGGCCCCCTAGACTGTACTCCGTCTGTGGTCTTCTTTACCCTTCCGAAATCTTCATGACTTTGCACTTGGTGGGGTTGAACTCCAGGAGCCAGTTGCTGGACGAGGCCTGCAGCCTGTCCATATCCCTCTGTAGTTCTGCCTGGTCCTCGTCCGATTGAATTCTTCTCATCAACTTCACATCATCTGCAAACAGGGATAATTCGGAGTCTATTCCTTCCGTCATGTCGTTCACAAATACCAGAAACAGCACCGGTCCTAGGACTGATCCCTGTGGCACCCCACTCGTTACAGGCGCCCACTCTGACACCTCACCACGTACCATGACTCGCTGTTGTCTTCCTGACAGGTATTCCCTGATCCCTTGTAGTGCCTTCCCTGTTATCCCTGCCTGGTCCTCCAGCTTTTGCACTAATCTCTTGTGTGGAACTGTGTCAAACGCCTTCTTACAGTCCAAGAAAATGCAATCTACCCACCCCTCTCTCTCTTGTCTTACTGCCATCACCCTGTCATAGAACTCCAGTAGGTTTGTGACGCAGGATTTCCCGTCCCTGAAACAGTGTTAGCTGTCGTTGATAAGCTCATTCCTTTCTAGGTGTTCCACCACTCTTCTCCTGATAATCTTCTCCATGACTTTGCATACTATACATGTCAGTGACACTGGTCTGTAGTTTAGTGCTTCATGTCTGTCTCCTTTTTTAAAAAATGGGACTACATTTGCTGTCTTCCATACCTCAGGTAATCTCCCTGTTTCAATAGATGTGTTGAATATTGTTGTTAGGGGTACACATAGCGCCTCTGCTCCCTCCTCAGGACCCATGGAGAGATGTTATCCGGCCCCATCGCCTTTGAGGTATCTAGCTCACTCAGCAGCCTCTTCACTTTCTCCTCGGTTGTATGTATTGTGTCCAACACCTGATGGTGTACCCCACCTCTCCGCCTTTCTCTGTGTGTGTGTACTCACCTATTTGTGGTTGCAGGGGTCGAGACTCAGCTCCTGTGTGTGTGTGTTGTGTGTTGTATGTGTTTGTGTGTGTGTGTGTGTTTGTGTGTGTGTAAGTTAGTCTAGCCACTGTAATCGATGGTACACGGATAGTGACATAGTGCGCCAGTATCTCAGGCAGTTATTGGTAGCTACCAAGTTAAGAGACTAGGTACCCTCCCACCATCTTGCATATGTGTATTCAGTTATTCACCTTCTTGACCAATTATTCAACATAGTGCACACTTTGTATATATATATATGGTAGAATGTAAGTAGACTCACTTGTTAATGTTTGTGGTGTGTGCAACAGAGGATTAGGTGTAGTGTGGGGCACATTTATCGCACGTCACCCAGGAATATACCTTAGAATCGTTATACCTGCATCTAAGACTGTGACATCAACAAGCAAACAACATACTCCACCTATTTGTTGTCAGGGCAAATTCATTAGCTACGTTAAATCTTATAACTTGATGCCGGTGTACTCCTGCGTAAATAAAAAATGCAAATTCTATTCTGCAACCCAGCTGTGGTGACACTGTAAGACCTGGATGTGCAGAGCCTTTATCAGATCCTTCACCAAATTATTATTAACTAAGATAGTGTCTTCGATCCTTAATGTATGATGAGATAACCTTTAGAATAATTATTAGTTGTCTGAAACCTACTGTGCTCCGTGGACTCTGTTTATTGATCCCTTCAAGTGGGTGCCTTGATGCTGAGGAGCTCTTGATTAAAGTAATTAGGTACCCTTTCCTTCTCAGGTCAAACCTGATTAACTCCTAAACGCTGCTTGGTCTATTTGGATTTAGCGAAGCCTTAATGCTGTTCTTCAGTGCACTTGACATGATTACACTGACTTCAAGTCCCATACGGAATGACTTCTTAATTGAAACTAGTGTTCTACAGTATTTCTTCCTCTTGTGACCCATGTTGACCCTGGTACTGACCCTGGCAGCCTCCCACCGAGGAAACCAATTGATCATCATTCATTCAATTGCTGTCTTGCTAGAAGCTTGTTGATATCTCAGTCTAGATAACTCTCTAATGTGCAACATCCCCCCCCTCCTTCCTTCAGAGTGTAAACATTGCACTTTCCGCATCCCAAACTGGAGAAAAAATGTTGCAAAATATCAACACGATGGATAAAAACCAATGCAGTATAATGCGATCCTTTGTTGACAGCGTTTCGCCCACATGGTAGCGTGATAGTACCTCCTACCAAAGTAAGTAAGAAAGTTTATTCAGGTATACACAAATACAGTTACATAGATTATCATACATAGCAGCATATGTGTAGAGAACCTAGGATAACCCAAAAAGTCAGACAGTGACTTATTTCCATTGGGGTCCTTTTTATACTTTAATATTTTACATTCTAGGATATATATGTTATTATATTATAAAGGATATATGTATACTAGGAATAAGGTAAAAAGAGTTATTTACATATACATGTGTGTTAGCTAAAAAAAATAAAAATCATTCTCCTCCCTTTCTGTCGCTACATTCATTAGGTACCTTTTGGTTCTCTTCTTGAACTGGCTCATGCTATGACTGGCTTTGACATGTGCAGGCAGTCTGTTCCATTCCTTTATTGCTGTACAAAGCAGTGATGGTAGCATGGTAGCGTCCTTCCTCCCAGAGCAGTTAGCTTAATACTTTTATTATGCCCCCCATACCCATCCTGTGGGTGGTAGTCACCCCATATCCATCCTGTGGGTGGTAGCCACACCATACTCATCCTGTGGGTGGTAGTCGCCCCATACCCATCCTGTGGGTGGTAGTCACACCATACCCATCCTGTGGGTGGTAGTCACACCATACCCATCCTGTGGGTGGTAGTCACCCCATATCCATTCTGTGGGTGGTAGCCACACCATACTCATCCTGTGGGTGGTAGTCGCCCCATACCCATCCTGTGGGTGGTAGTCACACCATACCCATCCTGTGGGTGGTAGTCACACCATACCCATCCTGTGGGTGGTAGTCACACCATATCCATCCTGTGGGTGGTAGTCACACCATCCATCCGGGGTCACACCATACCCATCCTGTGGGTGGTAGTCACACCATACCCATCCTGTGGGTGGTGTCACACCATACCCATCCTGTGGGTGGTTCACACCATACCCATCCTGTGGGTGTAGTCACACCATATCCATCCTGTGGGGTAGTCACATACCCATCCTGTGGTGTAGTACACCTACCCATCCTGTGGGTGGTAGTCACACCATACCCATCCTGTGGGTGGTAGTCACACCATACCCATCCTGTGGGTGGTAGTCAAAAGATTACAGAGGCACATAATGGGTCCAGGGACTGGGCAACGTTTTGATAGCTGAACAAATTAAAGTGGTAATGAACTATTTACATGTTTATACCTCAATCGTATTATATATATATATATATATATATATATATATATATATATATATATATATATATATATATATATATATATATATATACAAAACAACCACGGGTGGAGTAGAATGTTTTGCATCCTGTATCACTTGGTTTGCAATATTTGCAGACCTCAAGGTCTGGTCATTTACCTTTAAACTCAAGCTAACCAGAAATAGTTAAGTCAAGTTATTCAATGGGAGAGGGGGTGGGGGGCACCGGGTGGGGGGCACCGGGTGGGGGAGTTACGGGTGGGGGCACCCTTCCTATTTTCTGATGCCCACCACACACACTTTATTTGTAATTCCTTTTATTAATTAAACTATTTTTTTTATTATTACATTTTGTTATAAAGGAAGTCCTTCATTGGGGGGCCCCTCTGGCAGGGGGCCCCGGGGCATTTGTCCCCTTTGCCCCCTTATAAATCCGGCCGTGCGTGACCAACTATGTCATCAAAATGAGAGGAATTACCAACGTCGATTTTGCACCTGTCACCTCACTCTAAATGTACGTACGTGTGTGTGTGGTCAGTGCAGCATCAAAAGAATGGAAGAGTCGTTCTCCACTTTTGTTCAGTAAAGTCGACTTTCAGCTGAGAATCCTCACGAATTTGAAGAAATTCTACCTTAGCAGCAACATCAGTATCACTGATGGCACTGTCCTTGCCTGAAAAGGGTCTGTAGATCCACGCATCAGTACAGCGGTCGTCCAGTCCTGGAAAGTAACTTTCGATGGCGTCATTTACTGTCAAAAGATGAGCTGAGATCTCCTCACGGAAACTGCATTCAGCATCTGGCATAGAATCCAGAAGAGTCGTCATCTGAGTGAAGAAAGTTGAATCTTACACTTAAAGGCTGTCACTTTGTGACGAGCTGTGTGCAGCATTGTAAGGTTTCCTTGGAGTGAAATATTCAGGGAATTCACTTCAGATAAGAAATCTGCCAAATAGGTAACCTTTGTTACAAAAGAGTCATTGTGTGTCTTTTCATGAAGTAGATTCTCCTTCGCCGTACGACCTCGTTCCAACAGCGTTGTTATTTCCTCTTGAAGTTGTAGGACGCGATTTAGAATCTTGCCACGTGAGAGCCAACGTAACTCTGTGTGAAATAGGAGAACAGAGAAGTCGGCAACCATTTCTTCACAAAGCACTTTAAAAATCCTTGAAGTTTGTGCGCTCCCTCGGATATGGTTCACAATATTTACAACGCCTGTGAACACTTCTTGGAGTCCAGGTGGGAGAGTCTTCATCGCCAAAGCTTGCCGATGAATCATACAGTGAGTGAAGGAGACATGCGGAGCGACGTTCTTCACGAAGGTTTTGAAGCCGGATTTGCAACAACATCCGTTGACTCGTTCAGTTGCAATGAATACACTGCACTACTACTCACAGCAGCCACTACCTGCACCAGAATATCCTCACTCATGTCCGAGACCCGACTTCTGACTGTATCATTCAAAAGGGAAATTACCCTCAACTTGTTTGCTGCTGTTCTCCAAGAACCACCTTCGTGGCTTCCAGAATGCAAGACTTAATCAGGTCTTCGCCAGTGGTATGAGGCTTCTTGGTCTGCACGATTTTTAGAGCAATTCTGTATGAAGCCTCCAACGCTGCTTCATTCTGACGAGCGAAGTGACCTGTGGAATCGATACGACTGGCCTTCAGAGAAGCTTCTTTTCTCTTGAAAAAGTCCAAACTTTTGTCCACCAGATGGCTGTGGCAAGACTCAAAATGGACCGTCAACTTACTTGGCTTCATACTCTCGTGACTCATAACTTTGGTGCAAACAACACATTGCGGCTTGACCACAGAGTTCTGAATGATGCTTGTGAAACCCATCTTGAGAAGAACTTCATTGTATGTACGCTTCTTGGCAGACATGAGCGACATACGGACATCCCCCACCGTAGCTGTGAACTGACTGACTGGTTGTGTTTGATGTGTTTACTGTAGCAGACCACCGCACGTATGATCAGTGTTGCCACTCACCAAACTGGTAAAATCCCAACTGTCTAATTCAAATATATGAAAATAAATTATATTCTCCCGAACGTTTTGTGGCCCCCGAGAAACCCCAAACGACCTCCAGGTTAAGAACCGCTGCTCTAAACTCTAAACGTACATGTGTGTGTGTGTGTGTGTACTCACTCACCCGTTTGTGGTTGCAGGGGTCGATTCTCAACTCCTGGCCCCTCCTTTCCGTTGGCTGCTACTGTGATCACACTCCCGAATGTGGGAGCCCTATCATACCTATTCTTAAAACTATGTACGAATCCTATCTGTACCATTTCACTGTCAAGGTCGTTCCACTTCCTGACCACTCAAAGGATATAGAAGTATAGCCTAATATCCTTGTGACTCTTCTGTATTTTTTAACTTACGGTTGTACCCTTGTGTACCTGATACCAGCCTCTAACAGATTTGCCTGTCAATCCTCTCAGTATTGTCTTTTACGTCGTAATAACGTCTCGCCTGGTGTGTATGTGTGTGGGGGAGGGAATGCGGCTGCAGATGGCAGGAAACCATAGTTCATACTGATTCTAAGCTGAAGACTGGCTGCAATGGGTTTAGCGCTTTCCCCCATAAAATATAATCTTCCACATTAGTGGATTACTCAAAGGTAGGTTTACCCTTACCTTACCACAGAAGTGGAATACACAAAGCAAGTCACTTGGTTTATGTGAAAAAGTTCCTGTATATAAATATCTGCTGACACACGTGTTATCCCACTAAATGAATGAGGTGAGCGAGCAGCCACTCTCTTGACATATATTTTACGTGTCATGTCTGGTTGAATGTTATGTTTTCTGGTTGAAGTCATTCATCCACTGCTTCATAACCTCCCTTGTAAAAGGTTATATCTTTACTCGGGCTGACTTTTTTTTTCCACAGGTGCCAGAGGTCAAGGATGGTTGGACGGGACCAGTGATTGAGTAGCGAATGTTTTAAAGTGATCAAAATTGTTTTAATGGGGATTACACATCTTTTAATGGGGGATCGCAAGTGTTTTTAAATGGGGGATCGCAAGTGTTTTTAATGGGGGATGGCAAGTGTTTTAATGGGAATTACAAGTGTTTTAATGGGGATCACAAGTGTTCTGATAGGTATTAGATAGGATAATAAAATTTAGAAAAAAGCTTATTGAAATTGTATTTTTAAAACGTTTGTAAATGATTTAGGAGTTATAGAAACTTTTTGTTGTTGTTAAAGTTTGAGTGTTTTTAGAAAGTTTTAAGAGATTTATAATGTTTTGAGTGACTTAAAAATATTTGGAGGGGGTTCAAAAGGTTTTTGAGTTTTATAAAGTTACTGAGGGTCGTATGAGACCTTTCAGGAATTTTACAAGCGTTTTGAAAGGGAAAGGGGGTTGAAAGTGAATTTGGGGGGTTAGGAAAGTTTTGAATGTTTTCTGAAGATGATGGAGGTTTTATGAAGGATTTGAAATGTCTTGGAGGCATGGGAAGATTCTGGCAGCCTCTGAGAACTCAAGAAGGAGCTGTGGAAAAGCTCTCAAAGTTTTTTCAAGGGTTCGAAGAAGTTTTGAATAGTTTGTACATGTTTTGATGGCTCTAGCAAGATTTTAAAGCTCTGGAACATGTTAAAATTTCTTGAAAAAGAAATGAAACATTTGTAAAGATTTTGAGTCGTTCAGAAAGATTTTGACGAGTTCTAATATAGGTTTTGAGGAATTCTGATAAACTTATAATATGAAAAATTGAAATCTTCTCAAAATTTAAGGGGTTCTAGAGAGTTTTGAGGAATTCTGCTGGGTTTTGAGGAGTTCAAGATCAATGGTGGCAGCATTTGGATTCGTGGTAGCAGTATATTTTTTTAGTGCCATTGAATATAATAGCAGTGTCATACCCTATTGTATATGATAGCTGGCCTTATTTTCCAATTATAAAAACATGTTTCCTTGTCATATTTCATTACATAGGATGGGCCACATAGTGTCGAAAACTCAGCCTGAGTTGAAAGACTTCAATAGGACGGTGAGGATATCGTCAGGTGTTGCATTAAGTGTTCCTCAGCTACGGCAGCTTCAAAGATTTCATCTCAGCGGAGCTGGAGTTCTGGTGGCAGCAGTGGTATAATGATTAGGGAAAGGGTGGTTTTGGGTTATTATAATAAAAAAGAAACACTAAACTTACTAGGGTCATACAGCACTGCAGGGCAGGGATTGTTGTAGGATCTAAGGATAAGTAAGGGTGGAGAGGACAGCAAAGCTCATGTTGGGAAGAACTGTGAGGAGTGTAAAAGGAAGGATTATCAAAGTTTGTGTAATAAATCGGTTGCTGTCAAAAAGTCGAAGAGGGAGTCAGTGTCAAAGGTGGGGCCGTCAGCGAGGAGGGAAGATCAAGTAAGGGCGTTGGAGCGCTGACGTCGGAGGAAAATTCTGTGTGCTCCTTGATAGACAGGACAGTCCAGTAGAATATGAGAAATTGAAACTGGAACCAGACAATTCTCAAAGTGGAACAGGACGCCTCTCCATGAGATACCCATGAGTGAGACGAGTGTGTCTGATACGAAGATGAGTGTGTGTTGTCTCCCAACCTCGGTATCGATGTCAAGAAGGCCACAAACCCAAACTTGGTTTCATAGAATGTAATTTGTTATGAGTCATATCAAACCAACGTTGTTTCCAACAGTTGCAAAGGTGAGTAGAGATTACATCAAAATAGTCCGAGAATGGAATACATCTATATGAAACTGGGAGGTCATGTACTGCAGACCGCGCAGCAGTCTGTCTGCTCATGGCATTGAGCATCAACATGACCAGAGACCCAACAGCAAACGATTTCTTTTGTTTTTGCTGGTAATTCGGCGCAACCAAAGTTGTATACGAAGAACAAAGGGGATAAGGTTAATCAAATTTTTAATAGCTGGCAAAGCACTAAAGGAGTCTGAGACGATTACAAACATTGAAGTAAGCATAGATGCAATGAGAATGGCATCTATGCCTACAATTCAGCTGGGAAAATGCCAGCCGAGTCTAATAAATGACCTCACACTGTGCTGTCCAGAAACAATGCTGCAAACCCGACCCCATCAGAGGATTTAGAACCATCAGTGTACACTGCAGCGGCATGAGAATGAGATCAGAAGTGATTAAGAAAAAGAGAGCGAGATGCAACTGTAGGGATTTCGGTTTTCACGCACGGCAGTGGGGAAGAACAGACACTGTTGGAACTTCCCAAAGAGGAAGTGAAAAGTTAGAAGCTAGAGGAACATATAAAGGGGACAATTAAGGAGAAGACAAGAGTGATCAAAGACGAAGAGAAAAGGGACGGAGTAAACGAGCGGTGAACAAATGATGGACTTCTGCTAACGTCCGTTACTATCTTGTATGTAAAAGTATCGTGAAAGTCATGAGAGCGGACAAAATAGTGGAAGCAGTGAGCATCATGACGATCGTTCAAGGATGGAACGATCGTCTCCATAGAGACTCTTGACAGGTGAGGAGCGAAAAGCACCTAGACATAAACGTAATCCCCGATGATGGATGGGATCGAGTTTAGAAAGAGTTGCAGGAGAGGCCACAGAATATATCTGGTCACCATAATCTAACTTCGATAAAATTAAGGCTGAATGCAGTCGAAGGAGAGTTCAACGATCCGCTCCCATGAAAGATGAGAGAGGGTTTTAAGGAAGTTCAGCCGGGTATGACAAGTTGCTTTCAGGGAGGTAATGTGAGGTTTCCAAGACAACCGCCGATCAAACAGTAGGCAGAAAAATCTGACCGTATCACGTTCAGGAATACGTGAGCAACACAGGTACAATGGAGTATCGGGGACGACTGAATATCTGGTGAAAGTAATTTTGTGTGTTTTAGTATTAGAAAATTTAAACCCTGAGTAGTGACCCAATGGAATACACGGTTGAGAGCATTCTGGAGTGAGGCTGCGACAGTCAGCACCTGCACAAGCTATAGCGAAGTCATCAACATAAGAGTGATGGATAAATATTAGATGGGAAAATAGATGCCAGATCATTTATAGCAAGGAGAAAAAGCGTGGTGCTAAGACATATCCCTGAGGGACACCCTCAGCTTGGAGAAAGTCCGGGGAAAGCAAATTATTAACCTGAACACAGAAATGTCTCTCAGATAAAATTGTGAGGAATAATAGGAATAATGGGGTACACATCAGTGTACCCCAGTGGTAAGAGTCGCGCCTCTTACCCCTGGGGTCCGGGGCTCGAGCCCCGGACGAACTAAAAAGAAAAAAAATAATAGCAAAGTACCTTAGAGGCCTAAGGAGTGAGCTTGGGCCAAGATGTAATAAGCCATACCACGGGTGGGGATAGAACCCGCGATCAGAGACGTATGGTTTGTTTGCAATTGTGTCATTACGATTTCGTGAGCCAAGATGTTATACCTCCAAGTAGTGTCATATACCTTTTCAAGATCAAAAAAGACTGCTATAACGGAGTGGTTACTAGCAAAGGTCTTACAAACATGGGTATCTAAGCAGAGTAAGCCATACTGAAGAGGGAAGAGACTATTGTGTGTCTCTAAATACCACATCAAATGTCTATTTACCAGACGTTCCATCACCTTGCAAACTGCAATGGTAAGAGCATTGGGACGATAGTGCGAAGTATCATGTCTCAAAGTACCTGATATACGAAAAGGTTGAACTATGGCAGATTTTCCCAGCTGGCGAAGAACTCCTTGCGACTCAGTAAGATTGAAAAGATGTAAGAGGACTGCAAGAACTGACGGATGTAAATGCTGAAGCATTTGAATATGAATTCCATCAGTCGTAGCTGCCGATGATCGGCAAGAGGATAGTGTGGACTCTAGTTCTAGAAGTGTAAAAGGTACGTTATAAGGTTCTTCTCTACTAGAAGAAAAATCTTAGGGCAGTAACTCTCTGGCAGGCTTAGAGGAAAGAAACGAGGGGCATAGGTGGAGCCCTTTAGAGATATGAACAAGATGATTTCCAATTTCCGTGGCAACTTCAAGGTTTGCAACACTGACACCGGCAACCTGGAGAACGGGAGTCGGGTCTGGACACTACTTGCCACTCAATTTCCACAGTTTTTTTCCAAACTGCACTCATAGAGGAAGCAAAAGTAATGGTAGTAAAATAATCCTGCCAGCATATGCGTTTTAGCTTCACGGATGACATGTAGGTCGACCGCTCTGACCCGTTTAAAATCAAGGAGACGCTCTGTGGTTGTTGCAACAATATCAGCCCCATGCAACACGATTCAAAGGTACTGCACAAGCACAAGCTGGAGACCACCAAGGCACGCATTTCTGAGACTGCTTGCTCGAGGTTTGAGGTATAGAATGTGAAGCTGCGGTTAAAACTGAGGTTGAAAATAAGTGTAACAGCTCATCAGTAGAGGACGAAGAAGGGTTTTCACTAAAAACAGTTTGGCGCGAGTACAGGTCCCAATTCGCTCATTAAAATTACCAACGTGGGCTTTGAGGGTGAGAATATGAATGGGAAGTAAGGAGGATAGGAAAATGATCGCTGTCATGTAAATCTGGGAGCACAGACTAGGTAAAGTCAATGGCAGTTGATGAGGAACAAACTGAGAGATCAATGCAAGAGAGAGATTGAGTGCGAGGGTACAGTTACCTGGGGAAGAAACTTGGGAGGGGACAGGAGAGGAGGGGACTGTACAAGGGGGAGGTTTGAACTTTGGGGATGGTTTAGACTTTGGAGAATTAGAGAGGTAAAGGGAAGATGTAGTTGTGCGAGGTCTTGTAGACATAGAAACATGCGAGTGAGAAGATGAAGATTGAAGGACAGTATTAGGCGTCGAGGTAGGGACCTCGGAGGCCAGAACTGCAGAGGAAGTTGTGACACTAGAGATCGTGGAAGTAGATATTACTGAGGTTGGAGGTCTCTTAGTAACTCTAGAATAAGAAAATCATATAAGTCTCCCCTGGAGGCAGAGATGAGAGACTGCTATGGCATATGTGAAACCTTTCTCTTTGAGACAACGAATTTCCTGTTCTTTTAGGTAAACTTGGCAACAGCAAGAATACGCTGAGTGAACCTCATTACAATTAAAGCAAGAGGAATTCTTGCACTGTCGTGGAGTTGGGATCAACTCTCGAACTTGGAGACGGTATCCCGCAATATAAACTGAGGATGGAAGTTCCCGTCAGTCAAAAGTTAAGCGCGCTACATTGCAGGGCAAGTGTCTCTGCCCGTGGGCAGGTAGTACATAAGTGTCCACTTTGAGAATTGGGAGATCTTGGAGCTCAAGTTGCTCCAGAATATCGTCATCACATGTCTTGAAATTATACTGAACAATGCAAGAATCGAAAGAATGAATGATGTTTTTGTATTGTTACAGGAATAGCGTCTATAGTGATAAGGAGAGAAAGATCGTGGGCTTGGCTAACATTTTGTACTGTGACAATGAATGCACCGCTCGAGAGCATGAAATAAAATATTTCGGCCAACATGGTGTAGGAGTGTCTTGTTGATACTCTGATCTGAAAGTAGATGTCGGTTGTACTATGAAACTTAGTGTGTAAGGGAAGTGAGTGTCGTGCCGGACTTTTCTGGGCAGAGTGAGAAGTAATCGAGGTGGTGTCATCAGTTAATGGTCTTGGTAGTTTAGGTGTGGGACTGGAGGTGGTCGTACTGTAGGAAAAGAAGCCAGAAGCATGGTCAAAGATGTGCGGAGGTTGGATGTATCAGAGAAGTCATGCGGAACCTTGGTCCCTGGAGTAGGTGACGAAATGGAACCAGCAGAAGGTACAGGGCCATTAGAAAGGTCCGAATAGGGTGCAGTAGCAGAAAGGGGCCCGGAAGGAGCAGTTTCATGGATTTGGGACTCCGTGGTTGTCACTTTTTTAGAAAAAAAAAAAAGAATAAAAAAGGAGGGAAACGTGGAGGGATAGCTCCTAGGAGGAATGAAAACGCTGCAGATCCCCTCCACACCCAAGAGGACCCCAGCACTGCCAGTAGTGCAGATGCGGCATGGAACCCATGCTATAAACTACCCTTCATGCCAGTAAACCAGTAATCCGAGATAGCAACCTCACATCTACCGAGCTTCCTCGGTGGACAGAAGAGAAGGCGGTCGATTACCCACCACAAAGCATACCTCCTTCGGCCACCGCCTCCCAGAATCCAACACGCAGCCTCCTGAGATACACCCTTCACCCAAAAGACACCTTAAGCTGCCCCCTGGGAGACCACAGAGGGATTGGGACATACCCAGTTGATCCAGATTCCACGGCAAACTGCACCACCACCAAGGACCTCAATGAAATGGGATGGACCCGGTACACTTCCCCCTACCTAGGAACTAGAATGCTTGAGGGGAGAACCCCAAAGGCTGAAAACAGGAGGGGGATAGGGGAGGGGCAGGAAGAGGAGGGATGGGGAGGATGGGATAGGGAAGGGGGGATTGGGGGGTAATTAGGTTTGATCTGAAGATCAAAAGGTCCACCACGACAAGGAGCCCCACTTAGAGCGGGTAAGTAAGTAAGTGTATTCAGTTATACACAAATAGTTACATAGATCATCATACATAGCAGCATATGTGTAGAGAACCTAGAATAACCCAAAAAAGTCAGACAGAGTGACTTATTTCCATTGGGGTCCATTTAATACCTTAATATTATACACTGTAGTAGATACTAGTTATTATACTATAATTAGAAGGAATAAGGTAAAAAGAGTTATTTACATGTACATGTATGGTAACTAAAAAAATAATCATTCTCCTCCCTTTCTGTCGCTGCATTCATTAGGTACCTTTTGGCTCTCTTCTTGAACTGGCTCATGCTATGACTGGCTTTGACATGTGCAGGCAGTCTGTTCCATTCCTTTATTGCTGTACAATAAAAGGTGTTTGAAGCCTGGCCACTGACTGTGGGTACTACAAAGTTGTGCTCTCTCCCCCTAGTACTATGACTGCTTTGGTTCCCAGCCTTGACAAAATTGGCAGCAAGATATTCTGGACACTGTTTGTGAGCAATTTTATAAACTTAATTCACCTTAAGTTGTTTTACTCTGTCTTCAATATTCAGCATATCAAATTGTTGTAATTCATCCTGGCCTACATGCTCTCTTGGTCCCAGGTCCAGGATGAATCTTATAATTTTGTTCTGTGTGATTTGCAGTTTATCTTTCAGTTTTTTTTGTCAAGGCAGAGTACCATGAAGAGCAAGCGTAGTCAATATGACATTGTATAAGGGCTAGACATAGGGTCCTGCGAGCCTCAGTAGGTAGACACTGCGTGTCTGTAGAGGAACTTCAGTCTGGCATTCGCTTTCTTTACTGCACTGTTCCCTGTCAATTCTCCTGACATGCATGGGTCAAAGGGGATTCCCAGATATTTTACTGAGGAAACTGAAGTGATGGGTTCCCCATTACATCGGACATTAAAATTATTTGCCCTTCTCAGTTTATATTTCGTGCGAAAGAGTATGGCTTCTGTTTTCCCTAGATGTAACGATAGTTTGTTGTCTACTAACCAATTGCTGCAGGACTCCAGTTCCAGTATTAATACATTAGCTATATCCTGTGGGTCTTTACCTGACACTAACAGAGCACTGTCATCCGCATACAGTAGGAGTTTGCACTTGACACTGATGGACATGTCATTTACATAACACAGGAATAATAAGGGACCCAGAATACTACCTTGGGGAACTCCACATGCTATCGGCAGTGGTTCTGATTCTGTTTTGTTGATTTTGACAATTTGTTTCCTATTGCTAAGATAGGACTTAAACCAGTCTATGGAACCTATGCCGATAGCTTGAAGTTTCTTACATAATACATTGTGGTTGACAGTATCGAAGGCCTTTTGCAAGTCTAAAGTTACCATTCCTATGAGGTTCCCTATAGACATTTAAGTTCTCATGTAATCCATCAGATTAATTAGGGAGGTGTCGGTTGAGTAAGATCTCCTAAAGCCTGATTGGTAACTATGAAGAATGTTGTTGTCACTAAGATATTTAACTACTTGACAGTAAAACCGCCCTCTCTAGAATTTTGGATATTACACTGAGTATACTAACAGGCCTATAGTTGCTGACATCAGACCTACTATTTTTCTTGAAGATAGGAGTATTATTATTATTATAATCAAATAGAAGCGCTAAACCACAGGGGTTATACAGCACTGCAGGTTATTGTAGGATGCAGGGAGAATGGGTTGTAAGAGGGAGATGGATGATTAGTAGGGTATGGAGTGCAAGATGACGGTGGATAGTGCAGGGATAGAGGGTAGCAAGAGATCGAGGTAGAAGGGACTGAGGGAGGTGCTAGAGGTATAATCTTCAGAGTTTGTGTAGTAAGTCAGTTTCTGTCAAAAAGTCAATGAGAGAGTCAGGATTAAAGGAGGGTCCATCTGCAAGAAGGGAAGGTAAAGAAAGGGCCGCAGAGCGACGTCATTGGAGGTAAATTCTGCGTGCCCGTTGATAGAGTGGGAATTCCAACAGAATATGTCGAACAGACACAGGAACCTGACAATGGTCACAGAGAGGGGCAGGGAGCCTCTCCATGAGATACCCGTGAGTAAGACGAGTGTGGCCGATGCGAAGACAGGAGAGTGTAGTCTCCAAACTTCGACATTGGTGACAAGAAGGCCAGACACCTATAACCGGTTTAATAGAATGAAGTTTGTTATTCAGCAGGTCAGACCAGCGTTGTTGCCAACGGGTGCGAAGGTGAGTAGCAATGACCGCAAAATAGTCCGTGAAAGGAACACCTCTATATGAAACTGGAAGGTCATGTACTGCTGACCGCGCAGCAGTGTCTGCCTGTTCATTGCCCTGTACGTCAACATGACCAGAGACCCAACAAAAAACAATATTTTTATGCTTGCTAAAGATACGGCGTAACCAAAGGTGGATACGAAGAACTAGGGGGTGAGGTGTATCAATTTTACGGATAGCCTGTAAAGCACTAAGGGAGTCTGAAACGACCACAAATGGTGACTCAGGCATAGAGGCAATACGGATAAGTGCCACAAGAATGGCATACAATTCAGCCGTAAATATGCTAGCCGAGGGTAATAGATGCCCTCGTACAACGCTGTCCGGAAACACTGCTGCGAATCCGACGCCGTCAGACGACTTTGAACCATCAGTGTATACTGCGATGGCATGGGAATGAGAACGGAAGTGGTCTA
Organism: Cherax destructor; assembly: GCA_009830355.1. NCBI lineage: Eukaryota > Metazoa > Arthropoda > Malacostraca > Decapoda > Parastacidae > Cherax > Cherax destructor. The sequence goes on along the minus strand of WNWK01010322.1, from coordinate 28,467 downwards.
GAAAGAAAGAGCGAGAAGCCGCCGTAGGTAGTTGGGCTTTCGCGCAAGGTAGAGGAATAGAACAGACACGGACAGCAGGAACTTCCCAAGGGGGTAGAGGAAAGGGTGAAGCCACATGAACATATAGAGGTGGTAGCTGAAGGGAAGACAGGAGTGAATGTAGACGAAGAGAAAAGGGACGAAGTAAACAGGGACGACGAACAAATAAAGAGCGTCTACTAACATCTGTAACAATCCTGTACATGGAAGGATTGCGGAGGTCGTGAGAGCGAACATAATAGCGAATGCAATGTGCATCACGACGATCGGACAAGGATGTTATGTTCGCTTCTACATAGAGGCTCTCAACCGGGGAAGAACGAAATGCACCAAGGCATAAGCGTAATCCCTGGTGATGGATGGGATTAAGGATGGAAAGAGTTGCAGGGGAGGCCGCAGAATATATCTGGTCACCATAATCGAGTTTCGACAAAATTAGGGCTGAATGTAGGCGAAGGAGAGTTCTACGAGTAACTCTGGCCTCCTTGAACCCCTCTGGTACTGTATTAGTGGTGATGGACAAATTTATTATGTGAGCAATGGGGATTGCCAGTTCAGAGTCACCATCTTTTAGGAACTTAGACGGGATGTTATCTGGGCCGGTGCTCTTAGTTGGATTTAACCTGCTTAGTTCTTTTTGCACGAAGTCATGAGATACACTTACTAGTTGACAACTGTTTGGAGTTACTCCTTTATTGGTATACGTAGTATGCTTTAAACTTATCAGAGTCTGTGTTAAAGGTATTTGATGCAGCTGGTAGCTTACTTACTAGTGTTGATGCGACAGTTGTGTAGTATGAATTAAAACAATTTGCCACTTTAGTTGTTTCGTGGCATACCTCGTTATCAACATTTAGTACTATGTTAGATCTATCTATGGGTTTATGGCTATACCCCAACTGTTTTAGTTGTTGCCAGAGCTTTCTAGGGTTCTTCTTGTACTCTTCGATCTTTGAGCAATAGTGTCTTGCCTTTGCGCCTTTTATAAGCCTCTGCACTCTGTTCCTCACCCTTTGGAATTCATTTAGTGCTGCAATATCCTGTCTGTTTGCCTTAAATCTTTTTATCAACTGGTCTCTGAATTTCATATTATCTAATATCTCAGTAGTCATCCAGGGTTCAGTTCTACGTTTAATCCCAACCTCTTTAACTGGTGCAATATTATCAAGGATGGCAGTGAACATTGTTTTGAATTTTTCCCAGGCATCATTTACGTCCGTGCAACTTATCACTGACCAGTCACAATTGTGTAGCATATTTACCAGTGTTTCTTTATTGTAGTTTCTAGTTGACCTAATATTTATTGTCCTGTGTAGGCCTATCCGTTCCCTAGTGATTTTCCTGGTACAGTAAATAATGAAATTATCACTAAGACCTGTGGTAATGACCCCTGACTGACTAATGTTCTCAGGGCGGTTACAAAGTATGTGGTCAATTAGGGTGGCTGAGAACTGTGTGATCCGGGTTGGTGTATTAATTAGTTGTGTGTAACTATTTAAATCCAGAATTTTCTTATACCTTTTACATAGCCCGTTATTTTGCTGTTGAAAACAGATGTTGAAGTCTCCCAGTATTACTGTCTCCCCATTGTTATAAAGTCCGGACAAGACTCTCGAAAAGTCCTCTAAGAACTGGTCATGGGTGGGAGGGCGATAACTAGTTCCTACTAAGATGGGTTTGGTCTTAGGAAGCAACACTTCAATCCATAGGATCTCCAGTTTATTGTTATTTAAATCAGGTCTTGGATTATAGGCTAAGTCGTTCCTTATGTAGGCACATACCCCACCACCTTTTCTATTCCTATCTAAGCGTTTTATATTGTAACCTTCTATTTTGACCTCGTCGTCAGTCACCGTATCATCCAACCAGGATTCCGAGATGGATATAACTGCCGCTCTAGTTGTGTTAGCTAGAATCCTAATCTCTGCCAGTTTTGGAAGTGATCTTGCGTTGACATGAATAAAGTGAAGGCCTGTTTTCCTAAGACAATCATAATCATCAATAAATGGCAAGGGGTCATTACATTTAAAAATAGGTAAATCAATGTCATCATTGCTAAAGGGTAACTGTGCCAAAGTGCATTTGTTACAAACAAAATGAAATCTGGCACCATTACCATAATCAAACACACATTCCTTATGCACCCACCCCTGACACATGTCACATACGGTATGTTTACTGTTCTTCTTTCGTACCTTAGTTCAGTGTATACATATGTCTGGTGGTGTCTTGAGATATTAAAAATGGTTCTATTTGAGCATTACATATGGAGTTAAGGTTATCATTCCTAGCTACTAGACCGTCATTATCACCGTGATTTATCTGTCTGTTTTGCACCTGTACCATAGATTGAGGCCCTGGGTTAGTATGGATATGTGGGGTTGCCATACCTTGCGGCGATAGTGGCACTTACGTTTCTGGTAGGATGGCCACTGTTGGACTTTGACTCTCCAGGGAGCTACCACCCCATTCACCTTTTGCAATCCCCATGACTGATTTCCTTTTTCAGAGAAATTCAGTATCATGAGAAATATAATTATGGCAGCGTGAACCCCTCTTACGCCAGCCATGGTCACTCTTACGCCAGCCATGGTCACTCTTACGCCAGCCATGGTCACTCTTACGCCAGCCATGGTCACTCTTACGCCAGCCATGGTCACTCTTACGCCAGCCATGGTCACTCTTACGCCAGCCATGGTCACTCTTACGCCAGCCATGGTCACTCTTACGCCAGCCATGGTCACTTACGCCAGCCATGGTCACTCTTACGCCAGCCATGGTCACTCTTACGCCAGCCATGGTCACTCTTACGCCAGCCATGGTCACTCTTACGCCAGCCATGGTCACTCTTACGCCAGCCATGGTCACTCTTACGCCAGCCATGGTCACTCTTACGCCAGCCATGGTCACTCTTACGCCAGCCATGGTCACTCTTACGCCAGCCATGGTCACTCTTACGCCAGCCATGGTCACTCTTACGCCAGCCATGGTCACTCTTACGCCAGCCATGGTCACTCTTACGCCAGCCATGGTCACTCTTACGCCAGCCATGGTCACTCTTACGCCAGCCATGGTCACTCTTACGCCAGCCATGGTCACTCTTACGCCAGCCATGGTCACTCTTACGCCAGCCATGGTCACCTTACGCCAGCCATGGTCACTCTTACGCCAGCCATGGTCACCTTACGCCAGCCATGGTCACTCTTACGCCAGCCATGGTCACCTTACGCCAGCCATGGTCACTCTTACGCCAGCCATGGTCACTCTTACGCCAGCCATGGTCACCTTACGCCAGCCATGGTCACTTACGCCAGCCATGGTCACTCTTACGCCAGCCATGGTCACTCTTACGCCAGCCATGGTCACTCTTACGCCAGCCATGGTCACTCTTACGCCAGCCATGGTCACTCTACGCCAGCCATGGTCACTTTACGCCAGCCATGGTCACTCTTACGCCAGCCATGGTCACTCTTACGTCCAGCTATGATCACTCTTACGCCAGCCATGGTCCTTACGCCAGCCATGGTCACTCTTACGCCAGCCATGGTCACTTTACGCCAGCCATGGTCACTCTTACGCCAGCCATGGTCACTTTACGTCAGCATGATCACTCTTACGCCAGCCATGGTCACTCTTACGCCAGCCATGGTCACTCTTACGCCAGCCATGGTCACTCTTACGCCAGCCATGGTCACTCTTACGCCAGCCATGGTCACTCTTACGCCAGCCATGGTCAATCTTACGCCAGCCATGGTCACTCTTACGTCAGCCATGGTCACTTACGCCAGCCATGGTCATCTACGCCGCCATGGTCACTTACGTCAGCCATGGTACTTACGCCAGCCAGGTTCGCATGCCATGGTCACTCTTACGCCAGCCATGGTCACTCTTACGCCAGCCATGGTCACTCTTACGCCAGCCATGGTCACTCTTCACTCTTTATCACTTCACAACAAAAATTTGTTTTCTTTTCTTTATTTTTATTTTTTATTATTAAAAAGAAACCACTGATCCTAACAGACACCTAGCAATGGCCTAGTAGCTACTCTAGAAATCACCACTGGTTACTAGAAAATTTCTTGTTAACACATACCCCCTCACCCCTTACTTATCCCCTTACTTGAAACTCCCCTCACTCATCACTTCACAGTCCGGCTTTACCTATCACACTTCTTGTCATTTCCAGCCTTGCAGGGTAAGAAATAGTTTTAATCAATAGCGATGTACTTCCAAAGCCCCATCAATCCCATTTAGCGGGGCTCGTCGCGTTGTTGACTGGTCCTCATAGAGTTGATGTGTCAGCCATTTTTAAAAGCAGTGAGGAAAAAACGGCCACTGCCCCTGACAGATTCCTTGGAGTTTTGTCGTTAGATTTGGCGTTTTCTCCTGTGTTTCCCTCCGAATATACACTGGTCATTTAATATGGAAGTCAGCTATTAAAACATATTCTTTGCTAATCCACTTTCTTCCCACCTTTAGTACTGAGGGAAAGAACCGTCGCTATAACCTGTTTCCTGGGAGTTTGTTTAGTAGATTTAGCGTTTCTGCTGTGTTTCCCTGCCATTAACACTGGTGCAGTTGATATAATGGTCAGCTACTGTCAGTATGGTTAGAACGTCTCTTCATAGTTGTACGTCTGGCAGTAGCTGGTGATTGTTGCCAGTCAGCCATGTTTAAATGTTCACTTCCACCCCTCACCTGGCACTGACTAACCCTCACCTGGCACTGACTAACCCTCACCTGGCACTGACTAACCCTCACCTGGCACTGACTAACCCTCACCTGGCACTGACTAACCCTCACCTGGCACTGACTAACCCTCACCTGGCACTGACTAACCCTCACCTTGCACTGACTAACCCTCACCTGGCACTGACTAACCCTCACCTGGCACTGACTAACCCTCACCTGGCACTGACTAACCCTCACCTGGCACTGATAACCCTCACCTGGCACTGACTAACCCTCACCTGGCACTGACTAACCCTCACCTGGCACTTTCACCCCTCACCTGGCACTTCCACCCCTCACCTGGCACTTCCACCCCTCACCTGGCACTCTCCACCCCTCACCTGGCACTTCCACCCCTCACCTGGCACTGACTAACCCTCACCTGGAACTGACTAACCCTCACCTGGCACTGACTAACCCTCACCTGGCACTGACTAACCCTCACCTGGCACTGACTAACCCTCACCTGGCACTTCCATCCTTCACCTGGCACTCTCCACCCCTCACCTGGCACTTCCACCCCTCACCTGGCACTGACTAACCTTCACCTGGCACTGAGGGAAGAAAAAAGAAACCGACACTACACTACAACCTGTCAGTTTCCTTGTCGATTTGTTGATTAGGTTTTCCCTTATGTTGACTTCACATTGAACACTGTGCAGTTGATATTGAGTCAGTTACTTCAGTGTGGTGGAAAACGTTGCTTGTCTGGTTGTACGTCTGGTAGCGGGTCTGGTATTTGAATGCAGGTCTCCTGTTTTGGTCCTATTTGGTCTATATCACTGTAGTCACTGTCAGTTTTCTTGTCACTATAAGTTCCTTGTATGTTGTTGCAACAGTTTTTGCAAATAGGCCATCACTGGAGTTTGGGCCGGCCCAGGGAATGGCAAAATATAGGAGCTGCCTGGGTCATGACCCAGGCCGTCGCTGTCGCCAAGAATTGATTTTGGAGTGTGCTGAGAGTGTCGCCACACTACACTCCAGTTCTATGGGAGATGGATACCTTGATATATGATTGCTATGTGGACGTCTGTAAGCATGGCCACTGCTGCCAGCCAGTCACCTCAGTTTCCTGCATTCATTCCCTACATAATATACAAAAATATTTGTTTTCAGAATCCACAAATTTTGACCAACTGTGAGCTATGTAGTTTCCCGATTGTTATCGATAAAGTATAATGAATCATCACTAAATAAACTAATTTTTCTCCCTGAGGTGCAACGATATATTACAATAATTCACAAGGAAGTGGATAAAATTTTACTTCGGCTCTTTAAGAAATGACAATTCTGGACATTTAACTCTTGAGCCCTTCAAGGTAGGTAGGTAGTTGCCTTGATGCTAGTGAAGGGATCTTGGATTGAAACCGATTACCTCCATTCCCCATATATATGCAAAACAACCACAGGGTGTAGTTTAATGATAGCTGTAGGCCTTTCGTGTTGCAGTCAACACATCAGGAGCTTTCAATGTTGCAGAAAGGAGGTGGTCCAAGCAAATACGATCACAGGGAGCGCTCCCTTTGATCGTATATCCTCGGAATGATGCTCACCCCAAGATCCTTTTCCTTAAGCGAGTTTTGCAGCCTTTGACCTCCTAGGCTGTATTCCGTCTGTGGTCTTCTTTCTCCTTCCCCCAAACTTCATGAATTTCTACATGCTCGGGGTTAAACTCCAGAAGCCAATTGTTAGACCACGACTGCAACCTGTCCAGATCTTGTAGCTTACCTGATCCTCATCCACTATTATTCCCATTAGCTTCACATCGTCTGCGAACAGGGACACCTCTGATTTTATTCCTTTTGTCATGTCATTCATATATACTAGAAACAGTAGCAAAAGCTTGGGACTCATGCTATTATATCTTCTACACTCTTCATATTCCTTGACTTCATATTTCCTGATTCCATGCTCCTACCCCCTTATGGGGTACTATATGGTGGTTGTGCCAGAAGATGGCACCATCCATTTCCAGTCTACCTGTACACGAGACTCAGTGGGTTTGTCAAACCCTTGACTGCGCTATTTGATCTCAGTGCTCATCCAGGAGCTATGCATTTTCATAAGGCAGCAACTGAAAATGTTAGAAAGTTTTCAGGTAGCAGTGTGGTCTGACACCTCAGCAGCGTCTCTCTGAAGCTGGGAGATCAACATAGCTATGTTCTCACCCAAGGCTTTCTGCAACTCCTCTCCCCTAGCACATGTGGGCATGAAGACGGCCTCTTCGGTTTCAGCTGAAGGAACTAGGTCCACTGAGAAATACAATGAGTTAGCCTACAGCTTCTTGTCACTCCCGACATGCCCCCTCAGTGGTAGGGACTGGTGGCGTCGTGGGTGGGGTGGTACTCGCATATCAAGGAGGGTTACTGTTGATTTCAGCCTTTGGGGATGTAAAAATTCAATTAACTTATTAAACTGTTAGCCGACACCTATCAAAACCTCACCAGTCGAAGGAACTTGCCTCCCTTGTTATGTTAAATTATAACTGTAGGCATGTGTATCAGACCCGCATGTCGCACACTCTGAAAATTCTTCCAATCCTTCATTTGCTTTCTTGAACATATAGTTGAGAATCACGAAAGCGTGAAAGTACTTTATTAAAGATTTTCCTTGCTTGTCTTGTATCCTGTTACTCGTTCTTCTGCTTTGTTTTGATACATATATATATATATATATATATATATATATATATATATATATTTATATTCGAGTGTGTGCGCACGCGCGCTCCTGTTTGATAAGGCCAGGCGGCCTTGACACTCACAAGAGACCCGTAATCGTGTACATCTAAGTATTATTATATTCAAATTAATATTACTATTTTCACAGTGTTAAATCCGTTTTGGTTGTTCAGCGAACAATACCTAAACAATTTCAACCAATAAATTTAACACAATCTATATACATGTATTATTATTATTATAATCAAATAGAATATATACATGTAGTATTTTTACCCGGGAGCTTTGGCACTTTTTTGTGATGATAATAATAATAATAAATTATAATAATAATAATAGATTCTTGGGAAAGAAAAACGCATGTACAGGAAAATATTTATTTACATAAGCATCATTATTAATTATAACCGTGAATCTATTATACAATTTGTACAGGACTTTGGCCAGTCACTTGCTTAGTCATCATTAGATATCGAGAAAAATATCATATACAATAATTCTATATAGAAAGAGAAGAGAAAGGGACATTTAGCGTGCGTCTGTTTATTATCATAATTATTGTGTAGACGCAATGTGCTCACCTGAGCTGCCATCATCACCTGTCTCAGATACATGGCAGAGTGATGGCAGTCACCTGGTGAGTTGTATCACATGTCCAGCTGTCTTGTGGTCAAGGTCCTCACCTTCTCGCCTACCCTCAATACATCTCTCATGCAACATTCTAAAAATCTGCGGATCTCTAAATTGACCAAATTTTCATATTAATATGGTGCCGTTAGCATGTGACAGCGTGGCCTTTTTCAACACCTATGGCGGAAGCTACTGAAAGGACATTATTCAACGATGGAGTTTAAACTCACATCACTGCATGAAACTACTGAAGGATGAGTTTTCATTACTAGAACTCTCATCACTATAAGCTCTTTAATTAAATAAGTTTGCTTCTTTAGTCCATTTTACTGCAAGCTGCTGCTGCTGCTGCTGCTGCTGCTGCTGCTGCTGCTGCTGAAGACATTTGCTTTGTCTGGATCTCACACCACTGCATGTATAAAAATATGGCGGCCAACTTTCTCAAGAAGTCAAGAGTAAACATCCCTGGGACAAGGAGGGATTGCATACCTAACGCAAACTAAAAATGTTTGACCAATTGTAGATCAAGTCCCTTCAAGGGGTAAAGGGATTTCTAAGGAATTAGAAATACCTTTCCCTTCTTGGATAAAGAATTATTTCCTATTCCCCAGGCGTTCTCTGATCCCTAAGGGTTTAGCACTAACCTTTTGTGTAAATCACGGTTACTACGTGTGCTAAACCTGACAAGATCTGAAGCTGGAGAGACCATCATCCACGTGCCACTGGCAGCCAACACTTGGTCACTAGACCAGGCCTTGCTGCAAGTAATCACAGTAGACTCCCTCAATACCGTGCATGAAAGTTCTTAGATATCATTCCAACAGGATTAACTACACTGCCGATTCATCAATCAGCCGATACATATAAACGTCACTCAGGCTCCATGGCACCTTAACACGCTGTATTGATTGTTATGCAAGACACCGTGGCCACAACACGTGCCCAGGACAAAGGCATTGCAACTTCGCACAAACATTCAGCACTAAGCGTTTAGAAACTATTTTCAAATAACGTTTTTGCTAAGGATTATTCTGCAAATGTTTACTTTGCCCGCGTGCCAGAAGCACCTGCTGTAGTTGTGATCAACTAGAGTATTCCTAATGTTTTCATTGGGCTCACTAATATAGCATGGTTGTACCACGCTACAACAAGCATGCCATATGGGATGAAGTAGGGATGATCGAAATCCGGCGCACTTACAATTGGATTTAAGTATTAACTTATGTCTGACAGTTGTAGCTAAAGTTGAGAATAAAGTGGCAACTCTCATCCAGCCAACTTGTAGGCGCACTGGAGAATTAAGGTACGTTTACACTCGTATGGCTACAAGTCAACACGAGTGGGGCTTTCAAGCCAGGAAAGAGGCGAAGCTGGCAGCCCGTGTCTCCTGACCACCAGCCCTGCTACCAAACCTGCCCACAGCTCGCTTGAAAGCATTTTACACACACAACTTTCTCGTGTACGGTTCTCACCCACTAACACACACACACACCTATGAATCGACCCCTGCAACCACAATTAGGCGAGTACAACACACACACACACTTTCAACATATAACCACCCCACACCCTATCATTTACACACATACCAACAGATGCTCTTTTAACTAATGCATTATTTACATTCAACTAATAATGTTATTCATTACGCTTAAACGGTCAAACTTGTAACACTAGTGGAACACCCATGCATAAAACAATCCACATTCACTATAAAAAATTTCCCTCTAATGATGTATCCTACAACAACCACGTAGAAAAATCACTGTAGTAACAAATTCGGCTGATTACATTAATAAGATTAGCAATTTCTGGCCGAAGTTGTCTTGAGAGTGCAGGAAAACTTACATTACCACCAGTACTTCAAAACACGTTTGTTCACAGACTCTCACATTTAAGATGTCAACAATTCAGAATGGTGAGGTGTCAGAATATCCACTCTTCAAACTCTCTTCAGCAAGAAAAGTATCGTTCATCGCCTTAAAGACGGTTAGCTTGGAAAAAACGCGCACCTTCCGTAGTCTAAGCAAAACTACTACTATGGGTGAGAGGGAATGTGGCGTGAAGTGGGATGTGCACTGTGATGAGGGATGCAACAAGGGATAAGAGACGCTCAAGGGCATACAAGACACGGTGCAAAAAATGTCGACGTCCTGGTGTTCTACAAAGCCTTGTTGGAGTATAGCAAAAGTCACCTTCGTGAACCCCTATGTTGGATACATGAGTATGCAAGACCACGTGCATGCATAGTGTATAAAAGAACTGTGGTTGGGGAAAGGAGGGAAAGGGGCGGGATAAGATGCGGGAGGCCAGGTAGTACTTTATCAGCCCATAATATTAATATTGGCGAAAAACACTAAACAAGTGTGTTAGTCAGCACTACAAGGTACAGAGGGGCTCACGTCGGACAGAACAACATGCGCAGTGTTGAGGCTCAGTCGAAAGGTGAAATATGACATTGAAAGAAACCTCTCTTGATCGGATGTGGCTTAAATAGTCATTAAAGGAATTTGCTTTAAAGGGAGGTCAGGGTAAGCATGTTAGGGCACTGAGTGAGGCTGATAGTTTATGTGCAGCCGTGATAAATATCCTAGTTTATCATAAGATATTGTACTGGTGGCGTAACCTTGTACTGGTGGCGTAACCTTGTACTGGTGGCGTAACCTTGTACTGGTGGCGTAACCTTGTACTGGTGGCGTAACCTTGTACTGGTGGCGTAACCTAGCACTCCTCACCTAAGGCTTGTCAGTGTAGGATACCTCAAGTGGTTAAAGACCACAACTCAGCACTCTCCTCTCATGCATAAGGGGATTACGAACACACCTCTACCTGTCTTCAAGAAGGAACTCAACAGATTCCTCAAAACACTTCCTGATCAACCGGGTTGCGGTGCACACGTTGGATTGCGGGCTGGGGGGACTAACAGCTTGATCGATCATGAGGCGTGATCTGCGACCGGGCCGCTGGGGTGGTGACCTCCGGAAGCGACTCTAGGTAAATATATTCTAGTTTCCCTCTCCCCCACACAACCCATACTGTAATAACAATAACACTTTTTTAAAAACCACATCGAGAAAATATGAAACCAAAACTACAAAAATGGTTTAAACATCACTCAAAACACTAAGAATTATTTAAAAATGTCAAACAACAGCAAAAGCCATTGATATGCAGAAATGAGACGGTCAGAGAGAGAGAGAGAGAGAGAGGGAGAGAGAGGGATGGGGGAGATGCTGCTGGAGTCTGGCTGACTACTTACTGAGGCTGCACCTGTACCGAATGCCAGTGATGACCACAACCCCATCCACTCTGGGATACCAGGTATCCACCCCATCTGGTCCATCCCAGCACCAAGTATCCACCACATCTGGTCCATCCCAGCACCAAGTATCCACCACATTTGGTCCATCCCATCACTGCAGTCACTACCACCACATTTGGTCCATCCCACCGTTACTCCCATCACTACATCTGGTTCATTCCACCACCACCAGGTGTCCCCGACCGGTGCAAGCGCATGTTATAAAAACAGGTGATGCGTATACAAAAGTGATCAAAGGCCGGCGCGTGATCATGTGTATTCAATAATGATTATGCGAACACTTGTGATCAGGTGTAGACACGGGTGGTCACGCTCACGTGTGATACGTGAATATTATTAAATCAAACGATCCTAACGTATCACACACGTGCAGATTGGAATGTTGCCTGGACCTGCCCAGGCACCATGATGCCAGACGTGTCACATCCACTTTGATAGGTTCGTGTAACCTAAAATATATAAAAAATATTTTTTTTTAATTGCAGGGAACATTCAGAAATTGGTGGTAGCGGGGAAGATGGGCGTGAAAACTATGGTAACAGAACTAGTATTTAGACAGCTATTATACAAGTAAATCCCTGTGTATCACTGGAGAGCACACTTGCCACATAAACCATAGGAAAGAAAATGGAATACCTACATTACTGGGCGATAAGTTGAGACGTAGCAACACTACTGTGATGCTAAGAGGAAAAGTAGCCACTTTGTTTTACTAAGTGGGGAGAGGTATCCAGGATGGCCAAAAGGAACACAAGGTAAACCAGACGGGTGGGGGCGCAGAGCAAGAGACGTCCGTGCATGGCTAACCGACACAACATACATACACAAACATAGTCTATCCAAGTCCCTCATTTATTCTCTGTTTCAAGTATTTTCTGGCTGCTGCAGGGTGGACAGGGGAGGTATCAAAATGCGTAGGGAGGGTATACGGTGGGTAGGAATGGAAGGTAACAGGTACGGGGGTAGGGAAGGGTATGTTAGGTAATATATAGTAGGTGGACTGATGAGGTAAAAACTATAGTATTTAATAAAATGGGTGGAGTACACTACGCTAGCGGGGTGTGGTAGGGAAAGTATAACGCAAGAACAATCAAGGGAAACAAGTGCGTGTTGATCCTTACTCCAAATATGTGATGAGTAACACTGTCACACAGACGAACACCTGTAATTGTCTCACCAGCGAAGCCTCTTACACACTCACTCCCCCGCAAACTGCAGGTGCCTTGCCACATTTAAATCCGCCGCCACCTCTTCCCAACGGCTGCTAGATTCAAACTGCAGCGGAGGCAATGCAAGTCACTGCAGGTTGGCGGCGGCTATACGGCCTTGGGGGACTGATGGCCTTGTATGGACAGGTGGCCACAGACGTGTCTTGTGTGCTGATGTCCCACACACTCACAAGCAAACATATAATTCATCTTAATACACATCACTAACGCCTTTTGTCCCCCCCCCCTCAACTTATAAGTAAAAACACATTCATTTCACTACACATGACGTGTGCACAGGTTCTCACTCTCGCTCCTTCACCTTGATTTACCTCACTCAAATAACAACTAAACCTAATAATCATATACAATTATTTGATGAAAATTTGACGTTTTTTTTGTATTGATGCTAGGTGTGGCGCACTTCACGCAACCCGTCCTGCAACTCAAACTATCATATATGTGCTTTAAAAATATTTAAACGACGATGAATTCTGCGACCCCCCCTCCTCCCACCAGACATTTGTGTAATTTCGTAATTAGCTGTAGCTATACATATTTGGCCAGTATGACCCTTGCGAGTTTAGCACTCGGTATGCTCAGAATAATAATAATGGGAATAATTAATATTCAAGTTTAATCTGTTTAGGTCTTGTAGAGATGGACGCGCTCTAACAAGATGGCAAATGAACGGTCTATTGGAGGACGGGTTGAGTGATGTCAATTTAGAAGCTTCTCCCAGGCATGAACCCTGCCACACCCAGGCATGAACCCTGCTACACCCAGGCATGAACCCTGCCACACCCAGGCATGAACCCTGCCACACCCAGGCATGAACCCTGCCACACCCAGGCATGAACCCTGCCACACCCAGGCATGAACCCTGCCACACCCAGGCATGAACCCTGCCACACCCAGGCATGAACCCTGCCACACACGAGAAAGAGCAGGTGGACAACTAGAAACTCCACTCTAATTGCACTTTCTTTATTAACACGAAAAAAAAGAGTAAGATCCTTTCTTTGACTAGGCTGTCAGGACATACTCTAGGTGACAGCTTATAAGTACAGATTAAGGAAAAGCACTGGATTCTGCAATAGCCGAGGTTACTGATGAGCGAGAATGAAGGGGAACAGATGTAGGAGTGAGCGGGCGAGATAGGTGCAGGCAGTTGTGGTCAGATACCAGAATGCATGATAAAGAGGTGCTGACGTACGGGGAAGGAGTGGAAAGTGAGCTCATGTGAACAAGTCACCAGTACTCGCAAAATATTACAAGCCGCAAACAAATTATCAATTAAAATTGAACGTTCAGGACTGTCCTTCCATATTTTTACTTTTTTTTTTTCAGTGCCATTTTATCCTTCCAAGACTTCCCTGATTAACTTAACTCTAAACAGAGTTAAGCCCTCACGATTTTCTATAAATAGGTGCCTCCATGTCTCTAGCACTCCAGACGTTACTACGTCTGACGAACTATTTTTTTAATAGGTGTGCCATTTTTAAAAAAAGGGGTACCAGGCACTTTCGTTACCGCTAGGCTAGTTAAACAAAAAAATTAATTTCAGTTCAAAAAAAAAAAAAAAAAAAAAAAAGATTAATTTGAGGACATTGTGGAATGTCGTTTATTATTGTAATGAAAGCGCTAATCGGCTGGCAGGTCTTGCTATATCTTGCATGGTGATTGCATGAAAGAAAGGAAGCGATGTGACAACCATAAAATTTTCCCCTAACACTAATCAGTCGCATTTTTTACATATATCCATTAATGCCGGTAAGAAGCTTTTTATCACAGAAATTGGCCCTGACCCTCCCCTGGATCGAACCTGATTCCCTCACTACCCCAAGCGATGGTATGACTTCCTACGGGTAAATTTTGAAGCTCCTTCATGAATGTAATAATGAATATATACAGTATCGATTTTTTTATAATTTATTTTAATTGCTTGTGTGTCTAGATATGCGGCCCAATATTTTGAATGATACTAAATTCTTCATATCACACAAGTGATATTTTCACAAAAATGACTAGAAAAATGTTTTGATACATAGACTACTAAATATTACACCTCAAAAAGTGCATTTTTTTAATTAAATACATATACAATTTTACAAATAAACGACATTGTAATTGTTCCCATCCATTTTAATACTATTTTTTTTTTCTAAAACTAAGGGGATGGCCAGGATGATGTGGTTAAAAACGAAGTACTGAAGTATTATAAGGAATGACAAAGTAAACAGAAGAGAAGGCTGTGAAATCCAGATTGATAATGCTAGCGTCTGAGCAGGTCAAGAGAAAAATCTACAAAGGAAAAACTAAGAATATTTCACTATTGCTGAGCATGTGATCCAACTATCACCTCTGGATAGAGACCTTCACATTATATATATGTGATACTCTTATTTTTTCCATAGCAGATTTAATTATCTTATATCTTTACATTAAATACATTTTTCCAATAGTGAAAATTGATTAGAGCAACAACTGCAGATATGGACTTAGTGAGAACTTGCGGAATGCTTTCTGTAAAGCAGCTGATAACGGTATTTGGGATCAGAAGATACAAGCACACATACCTTATTTCATACCTAGGATATACATCAGTCTCACATGGATACACTTAATATCTTCTATATGATCATACTAACAAAATGCATCGTCTATGTACATACAAACACAGATAAAATCACGTTCTGCTCTCATTCCCATGCGTTCACACTTCATCTGGGAATAGCACTGCTACATTGTTTTGACTCGAGACGGGTATTATTTCCTTAACCAATAATATAAAAGCCTTCCATTAAAAATGTAATGCACTGATTTAGGCAATAATTAACACACAGACTGAAAAATATAAGAATATGAAGCCTACTTCAACAAAAGTAAATATGTCATATCCCTCAAAGTATAAAGCTCCTTTTACGTCAACATATACAGTATGAAGATGTGTTGTCCCTAGTCGGTCAGAAGTCAAGTCTAAACGAGTCTGTGTACACAACATAAAAAGTAGTATGCATATAATTATATGTATATTATCATGGACGAGGGGACAGCCAACTGCCAGATCTAGGAGAGGTGGCCCAAGAATATCACTCAGGGAATGATGATTAATGAGTGTAGCACAGAATTATGAACATTCTGTGTAACAGTCATGTGACCTTTTAGAAAACATGTAGACACCCATACACAGTTGGAGGCATCCACATGTAAAAAAAAAATAGCCTGAGGGCTTTGTACCACGAGTTCCACGATGGCTCAATAAGGTGGAGGAGGAATCCAGGTAAAATACAAAAGGGCCACCTGCCAAACATGACGACTACAGTCACACCTCGCCCGCCTCCATGATCATCTTTATCACTAACTGCATAAAGGGAACCTTGGTACGCACATTTACAAAGTGGGTAACCAAGGCATAGGGAAACTGCTTCTATGCTCAGCCTTGGTACGTACGTGTAGTGAACCCAGGCATGAGGGAACTGCTTCCACACTTAACCTTGGTACGTATGTCTAGTGTAGCCCAGGCAAACTGCTGCCACATTGTCCATCTCGACAGAGAACATGAACGTGAATGTTAATTTTAGGGACTGACAATTATTTCATTGAGAATTACACAAATACAAAATTAAATTAATATCTGCAACTCAACCGACTTGTTGCAATTAAATTCCTTGATTCAGGTTAATAATAGATGTATGACATGTCTATCATGAGCGTACACTCTCGATTGTGACCAAGTAACCTTTATATGGAAACCAAATACAGAGTTCTCACGTTGATAAGAGTTTTACATAATATGTTCACAGTGACTTGCAAAACCAGTAATACCCATAATTAAACAAGGGTAATCACACTCAGTATGTAAGGAGAAAACCCCACTTTTCTATCCCTTAAGTTCCTCGTAACTATTTCAAGTGCTTGCTTGCTCTTCTGAATGTTAAGACATTTTCAGTTCTTCAAACATAAGCGGAGTGTTCTCTGCTGGGTGTTAATACAGCCTCAGCACTTCAAAGTGTTTTCTGCTGGGTCTTCATAGGAGTTTAGCGCACTTCTACATCATGTTTCTTCGGTGCAAGGCCACGTGTATAACTCACATTATTTGCCCGCAGAGAACTGACGTCTTCACACCTTTTAGTATCTCCCAATGTTTTTCTTAAAAGTGACAGCGCAGTAGATTGACAAAACACAGATTTCACAGTGGAATAAGGACACTAGAACACAGCACATTGTCTATCAAGTGAAGCCGCTGATCTTGCGTTTAGGCGTGAGTTAATTACCCCAATGACGTGATTCATAAGATTACACTTGAGTATTGTATGAAAGGGCTGGTGCAACTTTGTGTTTCACCATATTTATGACTAACATAAATGGTCCCAGAATTGCTGTTAAATCATTCATATTAAACGTAGATTGAACTTGATTCTACACCCACAACCGAATTAAACGCCTACTCTAGCCAATATACACACTGAATCTATGTATAGTTTTTTTTTCACGTACTTGAATATACTACTCAAGCACAGTCTTTACTGCCAACCACCAATACTGGAAGACTATCTTTTGTTAATACTTTTGGCGTCTCTCGAACACCACCTTGGGAACAAAAATAATCACGTCAGAATAATGGGACTAAGTTAATGCAGTAGCCAGAATTTAATCCTCGAAATCATAAAAACTCAGCAATCACTGATGGAGTCAGTGTTGGCATCGAGGGACCGAGAGGAGAGGATGCCACAACCGACTGGCTGTACGTCTCGACACTTCACATACCACTTCCTTTCTTCCCACTGAAATTATGCAAAATACTTCCACGGGTATGCACAGTATACACTTAGGGAGTGATTCTCTTAAGTTGCATGCTTGCTGGCAGCAACAACCACTTGGTAGGGAAGCACATCATTTGATGGACGACTGAGAGTTTTGGTTCTCATCTGTGCCCTTGAAGAAGCCCTGTCTCGTTTTACACTCCCGGATGGTCACGGTGATGAGGTTAGCCGTTACGTCTGTGATGAAGATCTCATCTGCTAGCGGGTTCCTCTTGTACCAGTAGCTTGCATCCGGTGATACCAATACCTGTCAACCAACATATAGCCTTTAATTAATACCAAAACCAGGAACAAAAATAGTGCTTATATATATATATATATATATATATATATATATATATATATATATATATATATATATATATATATATATATATATATATATAGGTAAAACTTGCTATTTTAGCTTAAATAGCAACGCTTTTCTTGTCAAATAAGACAAGCGAAAATTTGTGTATGCAATAATTTCGCAAAAATCATTCTGAACCTATATATTTCACTGTGTTTGTTTATCGTACTTATTTAAAATATATTTAGTTGAATTAGGCTAAATTAAATTGCGCTTGTTAGGTAAGTTTTCTAAGGTTATTTTGGTATAAAATTATTAATTTTTACATTAACAGAAATGGAAAAATATATCTTTAATATATATATATATATATATATATATATATATATATATATATATATATATATATATATATATATATATATTAGCACATCGGCCGATTCCCACCAAGGCAGGGTGGTCGAAAAGAAAACTTTCATCATCATTCACTCCATCACTGTCTTGCCAGAGGGTGCTTTACACTAAAGTTATAAAATTGCAACATTAACACCCATCCTTCAGAGTGCAGACACTGTACTTCCCATCTCCAGGACTCAAGTCCGGCCTGCCGGTTTCCTGAATCCTTCATAAATGTTACTTTGCTCACACTCCAACAGCACGTCAAGTATTAAAACCATTTGTCTCCATTCACTCCTATCAAATACGCTCACATATGCTTGCTGGAAGTCCAAGTCCTCGCACACAAAACCTCCTTTACCCCTCCCTCCAACCTTTCCTAGGCAGACCCCTACCCCGCCTTCCCTCCACTACAGATTTATACACTCTCAAAGTCATTCTGTCTCGTTCCATTCTCTCTACATGTCCAAACCACCTCAACAACCCCTCCTCAGCTCTCTGGATAATAGTTTTGGTAATCATGCACCTCCTCCTAATTTCCAAACTCCGAATTCTCTGCATTATATTCACACCACACATTGACCTCAGACATGACATCTCCACTGCCTCCAGCCTTCTCCTCGTTGCAACATTCATCACCCATGCTTCACACCCATATAAGAGTGTTGGTATAACTATACTCTCATACATTCCCCTCTTTACTTCCATGGACAAAGTTCTTTGTCTCCACAGACTCGAAGTGTTCCACTCACCCTTTTCCCTCATCAATTCTATGATTCACCTCATCCTTCATAGACCCCTCTGCTGACATGTCCACTCCCAAATATCTGAATACATTCACCTCCTCCATACTCTCTCCCTCCAATCTGATATCCAATCTTTCGTCACCTAATCTTTTTGTTATCCTCATCACCTTACTCTTTCCTATATTCACTTTCAATTTTCTTCTTTTACACACCCTACCAAATTCATCCACCAACCTCTGCAACTTCTCTTCAGAATCTCCCAAAAGCACAGTGTCATCAGCAAAAAGCAACTGTGACAACTCCACTTTGTATTTGATTCTTTATCTTTTAACCCCACACCTCTTGCCAAGACCCTCGCATTCACTTCTCTTACAACCCCATCTATAAATATATTGAACAACCACGGTGACATCACACATCCTTGTCTAAGGTTCACTTTTACTGGGACATAGTCCCCCTCCCTCCTACATACTCTAACCTGAGCCTCACTATCCTCATAAAACCTCTTCACTGCTTTCAGTAACCTACCTCCTATTCCATACACCTGCAACATCTGCCACATTGTCCCCCTATCCACCCTATCATATGCCTTTTCCAAATCCATATATGCCACCAAAACCACTTTACCCTTATCCAAATACTGTTCGCCTATACATTTCACTGTAAACACTTGGTCTACACACCCCCTACCTTTCCTAAAGCCCCCTTGTTCATCTGCTATCCTGTTCTCTGTCTTACTCTTAATTCTTTCAATAATAACTCTACCATACACTTTACCAGGTACACTCAACAGACTTATTCCCCTATATTTTTTGCACTCTTTTGTCCCCTTTGCCTTTATACAAAGGAACAATACACGCTCTCTGCCAATCTCTAGGTACCTTACCCTCTTCCATACATTTATTAAATAATAGCACCAACCACTCCAAAACTATATCCCCACCTGCTTTTAACATTTCTATTTTTATCCCATCAATCCCAGCTGCCTTACCCCCTTTCATTCTTCCCACTGCCTCACGAACTTCCCCCACACTCACAACTGGCTCTTCCACACTCCTACAAGATGTTATTCCTCATTGCCCTATACACGAAATCACAGCTTCCCTGTCTTCAACATATAACTCCTCAAAATATTCCCTCCATCTTCCCGATACCTCTAACTCTCCATTTAATAACTCTCCTCTCCTATTTTTAACTGTCAAATCCATTTGTTCTCTAGGCTTCCTCAACTTATTAATCTCACTCCAAAACTTTTTCTTATTTTCAACAAAATTTGTTGATAACATCTCACCCACTCTCTCATTTGCTCTCTTTTTACATTGCTTCACCACTCTTAACCTCTCTTTTTCTCTCCATATAGTTTTCCCTCCTTGCATCACTTCTACTTTGTAAAAACCTCTCATATGCTAACTTTTTCTCCCTAACTACTCTCTTTACATCATCATTCCACCAATAGCTCTTCTTCCCTCCCGCACCCACTTTCCTGTAACCAACCACAAACTTCTGCTGAACACTCTAACACTACATTTTTAAATCTACCCCATACATCTTCGACCCCATTGCATACACTCTCACTAACCCATCTATCCTCCAATAGTTGTATATATATCTTACCCTAACTGCCTCCTCTTTTAGTTTATAAACCTTCACCTCTTACTTACTGCTTCTATTTTCCTTGTATCCCCTCTATCTTTTACTCCCACTGTAGCTATAACTAAAAAGTGATCTGATATATCTGTGGCCCCTCTATAAACATGTACATCCTGAAGTCTACTCAACAGTCTTTTATCTACCAATACGTAGTCCAACAAACTACTGACATTACGCCCTACATATCTTGTATACTTATTTATCCTCTTTTTCTTAAAATATGTATTACCTATAACTAAACCCCTTTCTATACAAAGTTCAATCAAAGGGCTCCCATTATCATTTACACCTGGCACCCCAAACTTACCTACCACACCCTCTCTACATGTTTCTCCTACTTTAGCATTTAGGTCCCCTACCACAATTACTCTCACTTGGTTCAAAAGTTCCTATACATTCGCTTAACATCTCCCAAAATCTCTCTCTCACTTCTACACTCCTCTGTTCTCCAGGTGCATACACACTTATTATGACCCACTTTTTTGCATCCGACCCTTATTTTAATCCACATAATCCTTGAATTTACACATTTATATTCCCTCTTCTCCTTCCATAACTGATCCTTCAACATTATTGCTACCCCTTCCTTAGCTCTAACTCTCTCAGATACTCCTGACTTAATTCCATTTATTTCTCCTCACTGAAACTCGCCTACCCCCTTCAGCTTTGTTTCGCTTAGGGCCAGGACATCCAACTTCTTTTCATTCATAACATCAGCAATCATCTCTTTCTTATCATCCGCACTACATCCACGCACATTCAAACAACCCAGTTTTATAAAGTTTTTCTTCTTCTCTTTTTTTCTTTTTTAATATATATATATACAGTGGACCCTCGGTTTTCGTTCACCTCCAAACTCGAACAATTATGTAAGTGTATTTTTGTAAGTGCTTTTGTAAGTGTATTTTTGGGGGTCTGAAACGACTAATCTAATTTACATTTGTCCTTATGGGAACAAATTCGTTCGGTAACAGCACTTGAACAGCATTCTGGAAAGAATTTTGAACGAAAACCGAGGGTCCACTGTATATATATATATGATATATATATATATATATATATATATATATATATATATATATATATATATATATATATATATATATATATATATATATATATACAATTACACACACAGTCACTGCATATTCCCATTTTGGTCTAGCAAGTTGTGAACAGCTTTTTTTTATCTGAAAACTGTTATAGTTTATTATGTAGTAACTGATTTTCAGAATGGTTGATGTAATCAAGTTACTGTGTTTACTGCATTTAAAATACACCTCAGCGTCATCAGAGCCTGGGGAATGGTAGTTAATAGAGAAGACAGTAGCTTGAATTTCTTGGATCAAGAGTCTAACAGCATAAGAGCACCTCTCTTCAAAAGGTTGTAATATATATATATATATATATATATATATATATATATATATATATATATATATATATATATATATATATATATATATATATCACTGTGCAACGTCTTAAAACGTTACACTACACTGACCTTCCTTGGATCGAACCTGATTCCCTGCCATTCCCCAAGGCCCGGTATGATCCCTACTGGGTTAGTGCTCCTCCCCTCCATGAATGTAATGATAATGGGCAGAGGAGAAGGTTAAGTGGGTAGAAAATAAGAGGATAAGTGGGAATTGCTTAAGACTGAAGAGAGTACAAGTTGAAAGGGAATATAATTACAGACTAGGCCTGGGAAAAAGTGGGCGGAGGAAGAGCTCAAGATATAAACAATTCCATCAAGCCTATGAAAAGAACTTTAGATATATCAATTTCTCCCTTTGTTTCCTCTTTCTCTCACAAAATATTAAGAGCGTCAGACAGAGGAATCTATGAATTTCTCTTAACAAAATACTTATTCGATTATATAAACTCGTGAGAAATTCATATTATACTGGCGAACTATATAAGAGTTTTCACATAAATGGATGGATAAACAAAACTGTTCACAACGTTTTAGGCCAAAATGGGAATATGCAGTGACTGTCATGCACACATAAAATAAAGGTGGACAAGACACAGGACACGATCATGACATACAAAATACTAAGGCCATTAGATAAGGTAACTGGGATATGCTGTTTAAGATGCGTAAATAGGAAGCCAAGGGACACAGATGGCAGCTGAAGAAGCTAATGAATCATGGGGACTATTGGAAGTATAGTCCCCATGAAGAGATGGGGGAGGAAAATAATATTAATAGTTTAAGAGTAGACATGACCGTGCCTTGGAGGCCAGGAATCAGTACAACACGTTGATAAAGAATGAAGAAACTATGCAAGGACTCGTCAAGTGGGTGTCCCTCTCTTATAACCTTGACAAACACTGGTAGTGTGCAGGGTTGTTGCCATACACACCTCAACCATCAACTACGCAACAATCAATATTTGCTCTTATAAATGTTAATAAAAGTTAAGTTACTGATAAGAAGACAGAGCAAAGTTTAATTTTCATATGTGGAAATGGGTGAGCTTTGAGGCACTATTATTACTCATATTTATGGAAAGCGATGCAACACCTCAGGTTTGAAGGTTTACTGGGTGAAAAAACGCTTGAAACTCCAACCAATCTCCCACTTGCTGATGCATGGAGAAGAAAGCTCCAATTCTTAGATCAAGAGTCCCTCACCGGCATCACAAACCCTCCCTTGAGGGGACAAAGCAATGGTAATGGAGGAAACTCATTAAATACTAAACTACTTTCAAACGTTTCATTAATGTTATAAAACAGTGATGGTTTCACCACTTATTAAGAGTACTATGTACTTCCTTCTTTCACAAGTGGTAATGTTATGAGCACCACACGCTTAACACCCACTTAACCGACACTCACAAAATTAAAATTAAAAGATACAATGTTTCTTTGGACCATTATAAGTCACTCATAATTTAACACTGGTCCAGGATGTCGTCTAGTTTACATTTCAGTTTGTGCTATAATTGTGGTGTTGGCTGACACTACCAAGATTAGTGGCTAACACTAACACGGGCAATATAAAACTATTGGCTTACCTCCTCCTCTTCCTCTTCTTCGTCTTCCTCTTCGCCAACGTCTTCTCCCGTTTCTTCAAGACTTTCGCCGTCGTAGACGCCTGCTTCGTGGTCCTCTTTGACGGGTTGCGTGAGTGGTTCCAGTGCCTCGCCGTTGACATGTGGAGTGTCGGGTATTGCCGGTACCGCTGGCTCGTGGGCGGCCTTCCCCGTCGCTGGCTCCGATGCGGGCGTGCTGGGGGGCGGACTCTTGGGCGTCTTGGGAGTTTGTGGTGCTGGAGAAGTTGGGGTTGAGGGTGTACCCGTTGACTGCGGTGTCTTAGGAGATTTGTGTTGGTCTTCTCGGGCGTGTGAAGGGGATTTTGGCGAGGTTAGTCTGGGCAATTTGGGAGGCGGACTATCCGTACTATCCTTGACTATTGCCACGCCTACTTTGCCGTCTCGCAGCGGCTCGGCTTTGCGCTTGCCCGGCTGGGGAGGCGAGGTGGAAGGAGTAGATGGGGTAGTGGTTGTTGTGGCGGTGGTGATAGTACTTGTGGCGGTGGTGGTGGTAGTGGTGGTGGTGGTGGTGGTGGCTGTGGTTGTGGAGGAGGAAGGGGCGGAGGTGGTGGTAGTTGTGGCTGTGGTGGTGGTAGAGGTGGTGGTGGTAGTGGCGGTGGTGGTGGAGGCAGTGTCGACGTCAGTGTTATCGTCGTAATCGTCGTCTTCATCGTCCTCCTCCTCGGTGCCTGTGTCCAGCTCTACTCTACTGCTGCTGCTGCTGCTGGTGCTGCGTTCTGCATCGCGCTCCGCCGCAGCTGCCGCTGCCGCCGCCGCCAGGGAGCTGCTTCTCGTGTTCTCCTGCAACACAAGAAATCATATATCACTAAAGCATCGCGTCTCTCATGCAAAAAAATAAGCAACTTCAGAAGAAATTATTACTGATCTTATCGTGTACACCTAAATTACTAAGAGCACATTAAGTCCCTCAAATTTTACTCCCTGGAGCACAGGCGAGAAAGATACATCATAATTAACATCTGGAGAAACTGGTTAAAAAATATGCAAACTGGAATAACTTCTCACGAAAGCGGAAAGCATGGAAGATCTAATAAAAAAAAACAAGGGTGCAATTCAAACACTTTATCAAGTCTAGTGCATGGGTGAAACGTTAATCAAATTTGACAGTAATCGCATGAGTCACTCACGTATACGAATTACGAACTACAAATGGACCCTCCACATAAAGACATTAATCTAAGAACCCAGGTATTAAGCACTAAAGACTAATAAAACACTGTCTCCCAGTTCAAACAGGAAGAATGTCATAAGTGTTACCAGTGACTACAAACACTTGTGCAACAATTCACAGGCGAGTCACCCTCTCTACAGTCGTATATTAATTCGAATGTCACAAAGTAAAAACAAAAATAGCAAGCAACCCCAAACATCAGCAAGCAACCCCAAACATCAGCAAGCAACCCCAAACATCAGCAAGCAACCCCAAACATCAGCAAGCAACCCCAAACATCAGCAAGCAACCCCAAACACCAGCAAGCATCCTCAAACATCAGCAAGCAACCCCAAACACCAGCAAGCATCCTCAAACACCAGTAAGCATCCTCAAACATCAGCAAGCATCCTCAAACACCAGCAAGCATCCTCAAACACCAGCATATATCCACACACAGGAACAGTGGCAAGAACCGCAGGGAATACCTGCATTCCTGAAGGATGTTTTCGGTATTCTGCGACCCGGTCCCAGACCAGGCCGCCTGGAGGATCAAAGCCTAATTAACCAGGCTGTTATTATTGGCTGAACTTATTCCAATGTAAAAACCATAGCCCGGCTGGTCAGACACTGATTTAA
This sequence comes from Cherax destructor, assembly GCA_009830355.1. Lineage (NCBI taxonomy): Eukaryota > Metazoa > Arthropoda > Malacostraca > Decapoda > Parastacidae > Cherax > Cherax destructor. The sequence continues at coordinate 3,095 of WNWK01010322.1, read as the reverse complement.
GGAACTTGTGCAGTTCTCTCTTAAGACTGCCAGAGATCTGTTAATAATTCCCCTTAAACACGGAGGGAGGGGGTTGAAGAGTCAGGTACCACTGACACTCATCGAGCTCTTAATGTACTCGTCGCGTTCCTGCTTTCTAGTGGAGGTATTTTGCACCTGCCAAGTCTCTTACTGTCATACGGAATGATTTTGGTGTTCAGGTTTGGGACCAGTCCTATCCAGGAATTTCCAGGTACAAATTATGTACTCTTCTCGCCTGCATTCCAAGGAAAACAGCTGAAGGGACCTCAAGCGTTCCCAGCAATTCAGAGATTTGAGCAGTGAAAGTTATCTACATTTTTTAGCTTAGCAATCTATCCTGCCTTCAAGGGGGCCGTCAGTATACAACAATATTCTAGCCTGAAGAAAAGTGCTGTAACAGTATCATCACTGGCTCAGTGTCAATTGTCTTTAAAGATCTATTTATCCAGCTTATCATTTTCTGTGTGGTAGCAAAGGCAACGTTGTCGTGATTCTCAAATGTGAGATCTTCCAACATCATTACTCCTATGTCTTGCACACAGGACTTTCGCTCTATTGAATGATTTGAATTTGTCCTGTACTCTGTTAGTCTTTATTTCCTCAATCCTTCCATTTTATTGATGGCTTCTTCAAAGTCAACTGGGAAGAGAGCTAGATCGGAAATTATGGAGATGTAGGCAGTGTTTCGAGTCTCAGTCATGAAAAACTCGTTTGGGTCTTTGATCTATAGACTTATGAGTGGTTCTATGAGGAGAAAGTTCATTAGATAGGAGTGGTGGAAGTATGAATGAATGGTTGTGGTAGTTTGTTTGGCGGTCTGCTGGTTCTGTTAGGTGTGGGCATAGTTTCTGCTACCCCCCCTTCTTCACCCGGTGGGAGGTGACTGTCCCCTTCTACTCCGGTGGGAGGTGACGTGTGCCCCCTTCTTCACCCGGTGGAGGTGACGTGTCCCCCTTCTTCACCCGGTGGAGGTGACGTGGTCCCCTTTTCACCGGTGGGAGTACGTGCCCCTTCTTCACCCGGGGGAGGTGTGTCCCCCTTCACCGGTGGAGGTGACGTCCCTTTTCATCCGGTGGAGGTGACGTGTCCCTTTTCACGCGGTAGGTGCGTGGCCCTTCTTCACCCGGTGGGAGGTGACGTGTGTCCCCCCCTTCTTCACCCGGTGGGAGGTGACGTGTGTCCCTCCCATCAGTTCACAATCTCTAAGTATTCATACTCCTGTTTAATTTATAATGTGTTTGGGTTAATTTGGTTTAAACAAGAGCTTCACTTTTGTTTAGGTTTGTTTCGCTAATTCTTCCTGTCCTGATTTGGACATTTATAGTGTAACGTCATCATTTTTGTCCTCACCATTTCTTTTAATGGCAGTACGCCTATCATGTGAGTGATTTCTCGATTGGTGTTTTATTTTGTGTTTATTTTAGCCTTGATTGACGGCTCTGGTCACCCAACACAGGCGAGATAAGAGGGGCAGCATTGATCTTTAACAGATCTTACAATCAATATTTCATCTGTACTTACACTGTCCCCTTCTACTCATAGCCGACTCGCAATCAGCTAAACACCATTCTAGCAGCTGTTCCCCAGTTATAACTCCACCAACCCAGTTATAACTCCACCAACGTTTCATGGTGGTTCTCGACTGGCGACTAAACTGCTTCACAAGTGTTGTGGCGGTCAGAGGATACCAGTACCTTTGTTCGTCAGCATCCCTACTCGTGTTGGGGTCATTGTCTACTGAGTGTCACGTCCACCTGTGATTTCCCCCCCCCAACAACGTCACCAACAACGGCTAAGCGTTCTAAAGCACGATTCAGAGCTACGTGCCCAGAACATCGGCACGGCACCATTTTTAACTATGTATTGTGCACATACGTATTAGCTTTGAGTCACTAATTATTTATAAATTTCATTTTTCATTTCTTTGCTTCAAGTAGGATTAATTACATGTTTAAGTTTTTTATATTCTTTATTAGTTTTATTTTTTTAACACGTTGACAGTTTCCCACCGAGGCAGGGAGACCCAAAAAAGAAAAAAAACTTTCATCATTCAACACTTTTACCATCACTCGTACATAATCACTGTCTTTGCAAACGCCCTCCTTTAAAGTGTAGGCATTGTACTTACCATTTCCAGGACTCAAGTCCAGCTAACCGGTTTCCCTGAATCCCCTTCACAAAATATTACCCTGCTCACACTTCAACAGCTCGTCAGGTCCCAAATACTTTTAGTAACTCCACACCTAATTTCCACACTACGAGTTCTCTGCATAATATTTACAACACACATTGCTCTTAGACATCTCCACTGCCTCCAGCCTCCTCCTCGCTGCAGCATTTACAACCCATGCTTCACACCATATAAGTGTTGGTACCACTATACTCTCGTACATTCCCATCTTTGCCTCCCTGAATACAGAAGCATACAAGGTATGTATGAAACACGTACCATTGAGGAAACCCAGAAGAAGATCAGATATAGAGAGAGAGCGTAGGAGATGGTACAGGAGAAGAAAAAGGGTTACTGAATTGCTGAAAAACACAAATATGTTGCAACAGAGGAGAGATAGCCTTAACCGAGAGATCACTGAATTAGAGCAAAAACTTAAGATGTCATACCTGACAGAAGTACAAAGGGAACAAAGAGCCATACAGGATATTGCAAGAAACCCAAAATATTTCTATTCCTATGCAAAATCCAAGCTAAGAACTACCTGTAGAATTGGGCCATTATTGAGAGGAGATTCGTATACTGACGATGAACAGGAAATGAGTGAAATCCTAAAGGAACAGTATGAGTCAGTGTTCAGCAACCCACTAAATGACAGCAAGGTAGAAAATGCAGAAATATTTGTCACTCCAGCAGAAGGCCGCGCAGACCACCTAACCGACATTAGTACAAATCCCATAGATTTCGAAAAAGAAATGAACAACATGCCCACTCACTCAGCACCTGGACCAGATTCATGGAATGCTTTATTTATAAAGCAGTGCAAAGTACCATTAGCAAGAGCCCTTAGTATTCTGTGGAGAAAGAGCTTTGATCTAGGTGAAATTCCAGAGGCCTTAAAGAG
>WNWK01010321.1:0-70860 GCA_009830355.1 Cherax destructor | reverse complement strand
AACCCCTCCCCCCCCCTTCCCCCCCCTCTCTTCCATATCCATCAACAATCTTCAAAATGGTAAGTAAAAAGACTTCATTTATTTACAAAACTTTTAGTAGTACAGCACTGTAGTATTTAATGTTTTTGTCTATGTGGGCTTAATTTTATTAAAATATATTTTTTTTTATATTTTTTTGGATTTCGGGAAACGGTTAATTGTATTTCCTTTTTTTAGGGGAAAAATTAAATGTTTTCAACATTTCACTTTAAAGAAAAGCTCCTGGCGGATTTTCTGGCGAGGGTCCACTGTATTGAAAAAATGGTATAAATAATATCAGTCACTTGTGAAAGAATATTAGACTGCCAATTGATGTGTATTGGATGCGTGGCATTTTTTGTTATCTAACATTTGCAAAATCAAACTTTTCCCCCTACTTTGAGTCAATTTCAAGGTCGTTTTCTTCATGAAACTAATCAAAATCATCTATATTTCGTTATGTTTTCCATTCTATCAAATAAGACCATAAAAAGAAATACAACCATAAAAACATAAAAATACATAAAGAAGCATTTTAATCCAAAAACACGGTAAAAGATTTTTTTTCTTCATTATACTGCGTGCTGCAGAATCTTATTTATACAGTGCACACTGACCACACAGACCCATTCTCATATATGGGGGCCTACCAGCTTTCCCCCGCGAATTGAACCGCTAAATTTGAGGTATTTTACGTCGGCAGTGGCTCGAAGCATTCACCGAAACACTAAAAGGGGTTAAACAGTGGCCCTCCCCTTTCGGCCAACCCCATGGCCCGGTTTTTTTTCTTCTGGTTATTTTTTTTTTCCACGGCCGTGTGGGAAGTGTCAATAAGCTGGCGACGCCACTTCCTCATGCGTATCACACTCAGTCTGCGTCTCTCTCTCATTGATTAAGGAATACTCTGCATGTTCATCCATTCATCTGTTCATTTTGGTGCTTGTTTATTGATTGTGACTGAAATAAGCCACCATGGGGCCAAAGAAAGTTCAGAGTTCCAGCCCTTTGGTAAATGGCTGAAAGGGGAGAATGTGCCTTCTTCAGTGATTCTACGATATGTACGATACTAAAGCAGCAGGAGTCGATAAAGGCTATAGCGCCAGCCAGTGATTGTGTAGCAAGTAAATAACAAAAAAAGGCACAATACCGTGACTGGAACAATACACACACAACCCGCACATATAAAAAAAAAGAGGAGCTTACGACGACGTTTCGGTCCGACTTGGACCATTTACAAAGTCACACTAACACAGGACAGGAAGAAGGCGTTTTTATAGGTAGGCAGACAGGGGAGGGCACAAGAAAGTGGTGGAGGGGTAATAATGGAGGTAGTAGTGGTAGTAGTAGTAGTAGTAGTGGAGTCAGTCATATTCTAGGAAAGGAGCTCTGCAATGAAGCTGGCGGCCCGCATAGGGTAAAGACAACAACACAGAGGGGGAAAATGAAATTAAAATAAAATAAAGAAGGACAAATACAAGGCAAAAGAAAAGAAAGAAAACACAGAGGAGAAAGGAGAAAGAGGAGAAGGGGGAAGAGATAGAAGGGGAAGGAATCAGGTTAAGTCACGGGTGTTCTGAAGTTTGGAGCATTTAACAATGTAATGGGAGAGAAAAGCATCTACAGAGACAAAGCCAGGGCTAAGATTCATACAGGGAAAGTTGTGTATAAGGGAGGATTCAACCAGACGGTGACTATGAAAGTTGGACGTAGGGTAGACAGTTTTAGCAGAAGACCAATCAATAGGATGACTGTGATCTCTGACATGACAGAAAAGAGCATTATTAGTGTCGGCACGCCTAACACTATTTTTGTGCTCCCTAAGTCTGTCAGAAAGAGATCGGCCAGTTTCTCCAAAGTACTGAAGAGGACAGGAGGAGCAAGAAATAGAGTAGACACCAGGAGAATCTATAGAGGGAGGGGAGGTATGAACTAGATTAGTGCGAAGAGTGTTAGTCTGGCGAAAGGTAAGTTTGATGTCTAAGGAACGGAGAGAGTTGTTGAGATTAGAGAGACCAGAGATGTAGGGAAGGCAGAGGACAGGGACAGGAGAGTTCCCAGGAGTAGAGGGTTTAGGAGAAAAGAAAGTCCGTTTGACACGAGAGAAAGCAGAGTCAATGAAATGGGAAGGGTAGCCAAGGCAGGAAAATGAACTATGAAAAGTGGAAATTTCTGCTTCAAGGAACTGAGGATCACAAAAGCGGAGAGCACGGAGAAAGAGGGAGATAAGAACACTTTTCTTGACAGAGGAGGCATGATAAGAAAAGTAGTGAATGTACATGCCACTGTGCATAGGCTTGCGGTACACGGAAAAGGCAAAACCTGTAACTGAGCGGTGGACATGAACATCAAGGAAAGGAAGCAAAGAATTAGATTACCGCCTTGGCTACCCTTCACATTTCATTGACTCTGCTTTCTCTCGTGCCAAACGGACTTTCTTCTCTCCTAAACCCTCTACTCCTGGGAACTCTCCTGTCCTCTGCCTTCCCTACATCTCTGGTCTCTCTAATCTCAACAACTCTCTCCGTTCCTTAGACATCAAACTTACCTTTCACCAGACTATGAATCTTAGCCCTGGCTTTGTCTCTGTAGATGCTTTCCTCTCCCATTATATTGTTAAATGCTCCAAACTTCAGAACACCCGTGACTTAACCTGATTCCTTCCCCTTCTATCTCTTCCCCCTTCTCCTCTGTGTTTTCTTTCTTTTCTTTTGCCTTGTATTTGTCCTTCTTTATTTTATTTTAATTTAATTTTTTTCCCCTGTGTTTTTGTCCTTACCCTATGCAGGCTGCCAGCTTCATTGCAGTGCTCCTTTTCTAGAATATGACTCCACTACTACTACTACCACTACTACCTCCATTATTACTCCTCCACCACTTTCTTGTGCCCTCCCCTGTCTGCCTGCCTATAAATACCCCTTCTTCCTGTCCTGTGTGTTAGTGTGACTTTGTAAATGGTCCAAGTCCGACTGAAACGTCGTCGTAAGCTCCTCTCTTTTTTTATATGTCCGGGTTGTGTGTGTATTGTAGCAAGTAAGTTAGCGATTAAGCGATAGAAAAATGACAACACGAAACTTAACTCCTCCATTGTTGTTTGAGGTATACAGGGTGACTGACAATACCGCCGCCTTCACCACCACTACGTAAGGCTTATCTTTCAGTGGCCCTTGTACACCCAAAAACACAACACCACTCGTGACATTCATTATGACATATTTTATTCATTCTAGAGTATATGTCATGTTTCTATGTTATTAACCCTTTCAGGGTTTCGGTCGTACTAGTATGGCTTACGCGCTGGGGTTTTCCACGTACTAGTACGCATAAATTCTAGCGCCTTCAAATTAAGCAGGAAATGGCTGGTAGGCCTAGTGGTGAGAGGACGGGTCTGCGTGGTCAGTGTGCGCAGTAGGAAAAAAATCAGGGACCCAGTGGTGCATTGTGGGAACGCCATGTTAGTACACCTTGTTCACCATGCCTCACGGTAAAAAACTCCTCACTCCTCAGCGAATTGGAACACTTTTGTTCCCCAGTGACAGTTCTAACACCGATGGGAGTGTCAGTGATGATGAGTTTCAAGGTTTTGAGGAGGTTGTGACCAAAACTAGTGACCATAATACCGGTAATATTGAGGAAAACCCAGACGACCCTCAGTCTTCCACCTCTGGTGCTGTGGTGTCTTGTTCACGTTCAATTGTACTAGAACGAAGGAGGAAACTCTTCTTTACCCATATCCCGGACTCTGATGTGAGCAATGGTGATGATAGTGATAGTGAATATGAACTCCAAGGTCTTCAAAACAGTTCCAGAAGTGAGAGTGGAGCGGAATATTCTCCAGTGAAGCATCAGTATATACGACGGTATATGCGCTCTGGTAGCGTGCCATATGCTGTTCCAAGGGGAAGGAGTACATCTCGGAGTACATTCCGTGGGTGTACAACAAGCACAGATAGTGAAAATGAAGATGATAGTGTTGCAATTGGGATGGGAAATGTGCATGCATGTGGTGGTGGTGGTGCTAGTGGTGGTGCCAGGCGCGAGGCACCAGCAGTGAGACATGCTGCCACCCACGCTGCTGACTCATGCGACCTACAACAAAGGCAACCCTCACCTACCCACCCACCACACCAACCTGTCAATATCCAGTACCCACCAGCAGACCGCACCTGGGATTGGCAGGAAGCTGATAATTTTATTCCTAATACCCATCAGTTTGATGAAAGTCAAAGTGGAATACACCCATCATGTACACTTGGAAACAATGCCACTGAACTGGAATGTTTAGAGTTATTTTTTGACGAACCCCTGATGGAAATTATTGTCAGGGAAAGCAACACGTACTACGAGTACACCATGGCAAACACAATACTTTCACCAAAATCACGCTTCCACAAGTGGAAAGAGACAACTGTGGCTGAGATGAATCTTTTCTTTGCCACAATAATGCTTATGCCACATGTGTATAAGCACAATGTCAAATCATACTGGTCGACAGACTGCCTGATTGCAACACCAGGTTTCAGTGATATAATATCAGTGAATCGATTTGTGCTACTGTTACGTATGTTACATTTCTCAGACAAAACCAGGCCTGACAGAAATGACAGGTTATATAAGATTAGGAATATGTTTCTGCATCTGAAAGAGAAATTCAATATGCATTTTTATCCCTTCAGGAAGCTTGTTATTGATGAGTCATTGATTCTGTTCAAAGGTAGACTGTCGTTCAAGCAGTATATACCAAGCAAGAGGAAACGCTATGGTATAAAGTTGTTTGTGCTTTGTGATTGCTACAGTAGTCTTGTATTGGATATTATTGTGTACACTGGAAGTTATACATTGCAAGATACCAGGAAGTTATTGGGTATCTCTGGTGATGTGGTTAGAACAATGATGGAACCATATCTTGGTAAGGGGCATATATTATATATATTATATACTGATAACTGGTACACAAGCCCCTCCCTCAGTGACTTTTTGCGAGTGAACTTGACAGATGTGTGCGGTACAGTGCGTGGAAATCATAAGCATATGCCTAGGTTCATTGCAGACACCCTAACGAAATGACAGACACTGGCAGACTGAATAGAGAGACCAATGAACCCATTCTAAAACCTGCAGCTGTGATTGACTACACCCTCAATATGCGTTTAGTGGACAAATGTGACATGCAGATTGGGTTTGCTGATTGTGTTCGCAAGAGTTATAAGTGGTACATAAAACTCTTTCTTCACATTCTGGACATTTCCATGCTTAATGCTTATAATGTTTATAAGTTGAAGACCACAAACAAACCACCATATGGCGAATTTTGTTTGTCTGTCATCAGACAAATAATATTCAAGTAGTACCAAGGAGCAAAACCTGCAATAGAAAACCGCCCACCAAGGTACGTATCAACACCTACCCTCTCGTCTGAGGCCTGGTGATCACTTCCTAACAAAACTGCCTGCTACTGCAAGAAAAAGGCTCGGAAGAGGTGTTTTGTCTGTGCATACAAAAAAATGCCCACAACAACGCAGAGACACTTGTTTTATGTGTGAGGAATGTAAAACACCCCTGTGCATGGAACCATGTTTCAAAGACTTCCACAAGCTGAAGAACTTCTAGAAACGTGTCCAGTGACTCTATATATGTATATATATGATTGAACAATAGTAGTAAACAATATTTTTCATTGTAAGTGTTCGTAAATACGTTTTGTAAACAAAATAGTGAGAACAAACTTTATGTCATTATTGTGTAATAATCAACGAGTGAATATTTGAAAAACAGCACTTATATTGGTCTCACAGGCCATAAAAGTTATTTGAAAAAAAAAAAAATTAAAATCGATAAGAAAACAACTTCAAGAAAGAAAATAAACACTTACAGGCCAACCGGAAGTCAGCGATGTTGCCGTAAGCGGTTCAATTTTGGTCAACTTCAATCCTCTATATCTCGGTAAGTATTGATTGCAAAAATGTTTTTTTTAGCCTATTAGATTTAGAAAAAAAAACTTCCTTTTATAAGAATTTTTTTTTTTTAAAATTCTGCGACCCTGAGAACGAGATTCGGAGAGAGCTTTGCAACCCCCAAAGGTTTAATATTGTTTATTATGTCATTAGATGAATTGTGAAAGATAAATAAGCCGTATAGAGTTGATATTAGCATCATATTGAAGGAGTATTTTGTTCTGTCTCCACACAATACTCTCCTCCTGCCTTCAATAAAGGAATGTAATAGTGATTTAAATGTTCATTTATCCATTTCTTTAGTCATTTTATTTAGTTCTCATTGTTTTGTGTATGTAAAACTATAGTTAATCTTAAAAAAATAAAAAATATTTTTTGTTGATATTTTTGTCTGGAACGGAGTAATTGTATATACAGTGTACCCCCGGTGTTCGTGATTTATTCGTTCCAGAATGCTGTTCAAGTGCCGTTACCAAACGAATTTGTTCCCATAAGGAATAATGTAAATTAGACTAGTCCTTTTAGACCCCAAATATACACTTACATAATTGTTCGAGTTTGGAGCATCACGAACATTATTTCGCTTTTAGGCCGAGCTTTTGGAACGGATTACGGCCGATAAGCGAGGGTCCACTGTATATGATAATGAAAACATGTTATGAAGCATTTATAAATGAAAAAAGTGATTCGCTTTACAACGATTAGTGCTTTACAGCGGTAGTCTGGAACCTAACCTGCCATATAAGTGGGGCCCTCCTATATACTGAAAATTGGTCTTGGCAGCAAATGTAAATTAAAAGTCAGTCAGTAGGTTAGAGTGAGTAAATCAGTCAATAAGTCAGTCAGTCAAGCAGCAGGTGTGGTGGCAGTGGGTGGTGGAGGAGGAGCAGGTGAAGGAGGTGGAGGTGGAGGTGAAGTAGGAGGTGGAGGTGAAGAAGGGGAAGGTGGTGGTGGAGGAAAATGTGGAAGAGGTGGTGAAGGAGGAGGAGGTGAATTAGGAGGAGGAGGAGGAAGTGGAGGTGAAGGAGGAGGAGGTGAAGGAGGAGGAGGTGAAGGAGGAGGAGGTGAAGGAGGAGGAGGTGAAGGAGGAAGGTGAAGGAGGTGGTGGTGGTGGTGAAGGAGGTGGTGGTGAAGGAGGAGGCGGCAAAGAAGGAGGAGGAGGTGAAGGAGGAGGGCGAAGGAGGAGGTGGCGAAGAAGAAGGAGGAGGTGAAGGAGGAGGGAAAGAGTGAGGAGGAGGAGGAGTGAAGGAGGTGGAGGTGGTGAAGGAGGAGGAGGAGGTGGTGAAGGAGGAGGAGGTGGTGGTGGTGGAGGAGGAGGAGGTGGAGGTGGTGAAGGAGGAGGTGGTGGTGAAGGAGGAGGAGGTGGAGGTGGTGAAGGAGGAGGAGGTGGAGGTGGTGAAGGAGGAGGAGGTGGTGGTGGTGAAGGAGGAGGAGGTGGAGTGGTGAAGGAGGAGGAGGTGGAGGTGGTGAAGGAGGAGGAGGTGGAGGTGGTGAAGGAGGAGGTGGTGGTGAAGGAGGAGATGGTGAAGGAGGAGGAGATGGTGAAGGAGGTGGTGGTGAAGGAGGAGGTGGTGGTGAAGGAGGAGGTGGTGGTGAAGGAGGAGGTGGTGGTGGTGAAGGAGGAGGTGGTGGTGGTGAAGGAGGAGGTGGTGGTGGTGAAGGAGAGGTGGTGGTGAAGGAGGAGGAGGTGGTGAAAGAGGAGGTGGAGGTGGTGAGGGTGGAGGAGGAGAAGGAATGTATTTTATTATTTAATGTTGGTTATGTCTTATTGTGAATAATTTATCAAATAAACTTTACGATAAGTATGTAAACGAAAAGCGACTTGTATAAAGGGTTCACTACTCTCTCGCGGTTTCGGGCATTCACAGTAGGCCTTCCTTGGAACTTACCACCTAATGTATTTATTTTGATACATTAGTACTGGGCAAGTATTTAACCCTTAAACTGTGCAAACATAGATCTACATTTTCACTGCCAACACCCCAAATATTTTTATTTTTTTTAATTAAAGGCAATTTTCTGTTTAATAAGACAAAAAAAAAAATTTTTTTTTTTAGGGTCAGTACTTACCTAGATGTAAGACGGTGCTGGATGCTCACCTGACAGCAACATGGAGTCCTGCCGCTTGCAGAAGTGTTGCCGATATACTGTACCTTTTTTTCTCATTTTTATTTTAACCCTTTCAGGGTCCAAGGCCATTTTTGGAAGGGGTGTGCCAGTGTCCAAGAATTTAAAAAAAAAAAAAATTCTTATTTTTTCTTATGAAATAGTAGAGAATCTTTTTTCTGAAGGTAATAAAACAAAAAGTACGAAATTTGACGAAATTATGCTATCGCGAATTTTGATGTGTCAGCGATATTTACGCATCGGTGATTTTGCCAACTTTGACTCCCATTTTAGGCCAATTACATTATTCATGTCGACCAAATTCTTTGCTATTTCACTAGTATTACTTCTATTCTATCGATTGAGTACAAGAAATCGCCCAGTCAACTGTTTCAACTACAAAATAGTGATTGGAAATTGGTAATTTAACCAATTTAACTCAAAGTTCAAAATATTCCAATTTCAAAATAGGGTGCAGAATAAACAATGCAGGCATTCCTGGCACTAAACTAACATTTTCTCTGTTCATTAGTTATGTTTTCAGTCTTTACAAATGAATTCCATTTTTATTTTTTATTCACATAATGAATTTTTATTCAAACCAAAAAATGTTAGATTTACTGTTATGCAATATTGCAATAATTGTACAAATAATATCACCACATTTGTAAACGTATATTAGACCCACCAGCTGGCGCGTATTAGATGTGTAAGATCATTTGTTTACTCTTGAACATTGGCAAAAATTTAACATTTCCGCTATTTTGAGCTCAGTTTCAAGCCATTTCTAATGTACTAAAACCAATCAAAATCATCTTAATATCTGTAATATATCTTCCATTCTATCAAATGAGATTAAGAAATTGCAAATACAACTAAAAAAAGTACACGAAAAAACACGGCAAAGTTGCTGTTTTAATAAAAAATTACGGTTTCAGTTTTTTCTCTCTCATTATGCACTGTGTGCTGCAGGATTTGTTTTATGTGGTGCACACTTACCACATAGATGTATTCTCTCATATCCAGGCCCAAATTTACCGCTCAAAGCTTATCTGAGTGAGCTGAGCTCATGACGTAGAACTACGGTTTGGACCCTGAACTCAAAGCCGTAGAACTACGGCACGAACCCTGAAAGGGTTAATTTATATAATTTTTATGTTCTGATAATTACAATTTATTTTAGTTCTTGTGATTTCATAGTCAATTTTTCTTCTGACACTAATATTAGGCACTGAAATGGTCCTCAGTCACAAACACACTGACATGTGAACATTTTCACCTGCCTTGGTCACATACTATTGTCTACAAATATATATACAAAGTATTTATAGGTCCCAACAATGTTTTAGACATGATGGAGTATATATGAAACTCCTTGAAGCACAGCGTAAGCCGAGTGTCACTCCACTGCTGACAGTGCAGTGACACCTGATGATTGTGCACTGCTCCAGGGAACCTTGGCTTTATTTGTTCTCACTGTTACACAAACATGTTTGTGTGTCTGTCTGTCTACCTCTGCTTTATCTGTCTGCCTGTGTTAGTTACCATTTTGTGTGCCTGTCTGTGTGTGTGCCTGTCTTTGTGTGTGTGTGTGTGTGTGTGTGTGTACTCACCTAATTGTGGTTGTAGGGGTCGAGACTCAGCTCCTGGCCCTGCCTCTTCACTGTCCACTACTGGGTCTCTTCTCTCCCTGCTCCATGAGCTTTATCATACCTCGTCTTAAAGCTATGTATGGTTCCTGACTCCACTACATCGTTTGCTAGACTATTCCACTTCCTGACTACTCTATGGCTGAAGAAATGCTTCCTAACATCCCTTTGACTCATCTGAGCCTTCAGCTTCCAATTGTGCCCCTCTCTGGAACATCCTGTCACTATCTACATTGTCGATTCCCCGCAGTATTTTGTATGTTGTTATCATGTCTCCTTTAACCCTTCTGTCCTCCAGTGTTGTTAGTACTATTTCCCTCAACCTTTCTTCGTAGGAGAGTCCCCTGAGCTGTGGAACTAACCTTGTCGCAAACCTTTCCACTGTCTCTGATTTCTTGACGTGCTTGACCAGGTGTGGGTTCCAGACTGGTGCTGCATACTCTAGTATGGGCCTGATGTACACGGTGTACAGTGTCTTGAATGATTCCTTGTTAAGGTAACGGAACGCTAATCTTAGGATTGCCAGTCGCCCATATGCTGCCGCAGTTATCTGGTTGATGTGTGCTTCCGGAGACGTGCTTGGTGTTATACTCACCCCAAGGTCTTTCTCCTTTAACGAGATTTGTAGCCTTTGTCCACCTAGCCTGTACTCTGTCAGCGGTCTTCTTTGCCCATCCCCGATCTTCATGACTTTGCATTTGGTGGGATTAAATTCGAGAAGCCAGTTGCTAGACCAGATGTCCAGCTTGTCCAGGTCTCTTTGAAGTCCTGCTTAGTCCTCATCTGATTTGATTCTCCTCATTAATTTCACATCATCTGCGAACACACACACTTCTGAGTCTATCCCGTTCGTCATGTCATTCACATATACCAAGGATAGCACTGGACCTAGGACTGACCCCTGTGGGACCCCGCTCGTCATAGGCGCCCACTGTGATACCTCATCACGCACCATGACCCGTTGTTGCCTCCCTGTGAGGTATTCCCTGATCCATTCCAGTGCCCTTCCTGTTATACACGCATGGTCTTTCAGCTTCTTCACTAATCTCATATGAGGAACTGTGTTGAAGGCCTTCCTGCAGTCCAGGAAAATGCAATCAACCCACCCTTCTCTCTCTTGTCTTACCTCTGTTACTTTGTCATAAAACTCCAGGAGGTTTGTGACACAGGATTTGCCTTCCATGAATCTGTGCTGTCTGGCATTGATTATCCTGTGCCGTTCCAGATGCTCCACCATTCTTTTCCTGATGATTTTCTCCAAGACTTTGCACACTATACACGTAAGTGACACCAGTCTATAGTTTAGTGCCTCTTTTCTGTCTCCTTTCTTAAAAAATATCTCAGGTAGCTTCCCAGTTTCAAGGGATGTGTTGAATATTATGGTAAGTGGCACACGGGGAGATATTGTCCGGACCCATCGCCTTTGAGGTGTCAAGGTCACTGAGTAACTGCTTCACCTCCTCAGCTGTGTATGCCATCCAACACTTGATATAGTCCTTGTTGGTGTCGCACTCTGTCCTGTCTACCCAGCTGCCTTCCTGCCTCCACTGTGAATACCTCCTTAACCCTTTGACTTTCGGTCGTATAGATACGTCTTACGAGCCACTGTTTCGGAGGTATTAAAACCCATAAATTCTAGCGGCCTCAAATCAAGTGGGAGAAAGCTGGTAGGTCCACATGTGAGAGAATGGGTCTGTGTGTGCAGTATAAAAAAAATCGGGGAGCCAGTGTTGCATTGTGGGAACGCCATTTCAGTAGTCCATGTTCAGCATGCCTAGCGGTAAGAAATATCTGACTCCCGGCGAATTTGGGACTTCTCTTCCCCAGTGATAGCTCTAACACAGATGGAAGTGTCTCTGAAGATGAATTTCATGGTTTTGAAGAGTTTGTGACCGAAAGCAATGCCCAGGATACCAGAAGGAAGGAAGGAAAAAAGAAAGAAAGTAAGGAAGGAAGGAATAGATGAGAGGAAGGAAGGAAAGAAGAGATGAAAGGTAGGAAGGAAGGAAAGAAGAGATGAGAGGAAGGAAGGAAGGAAAGGAGGGAAGGAAGGAAAGGAGGAAAGGAAGGAAAGAGGAAAGGAATAGAGATGAGAGGAAGGAAGGAACCAAAAAAGTATGAAAGGAATGAAGGAAGAAAGGAAGGAAGAAAGGAAGGCAGGAAGAGATGAGAGGAAGGAAATAAGTAAGAAAGGAAGGAAATAAGTAAGAAATGAAGGAAATAAGTAAGGAATGAAGGAAGAAAGGAAGCTAGGAAGGAGGTTGTGGGGAAGAAGACTTGCAACCCCTTTTGTGTTGACAGGTTGACAGCAGTGAGAGTGGTGAGTAATGGTGTAATATGTCATTTTGACAGCTGCCTTACCCTGACTCAGCAAATTTAGATGTCCACACACACAGCTTTAAGCTCTAAGGAAGGAAAGAAGAAGGAAGGAGGAGGAAAGGAATGAAGGAAGAAAAGAAGAGATGAAAGGAAGGAAGGAAGGAAAGAAGAGATGAAAGGAAGGAAAGAAGAGATGAGAGGAAGGAAGGAAAGAAGAAGGAAGGAGAGAAGGAAGGAGGAAAGGAAGGAACAAAAGAAGTAAGAAAGGAAGGAACAAAAGAAGTAAGAAAGGAAGGCAGGAAGGAAGAGTTGAGAGGAAGGAAGGAAGAGATGAGAGGAAGGAAGGAAGGAAGGGAATAAGTAAGGAAGAAAGGAAGCTAGGAAGGAGGTTGTGAGGAAGAAGACATGCAACCCCTTTTGTGTTGACAGGTTGACAACAGTGAGGGTGGTGAGTAATGGTATAATACATCATTTTGACAGCTGCCTTACCCTGACTCAGCAAATTTAGATGTCCACACACACACAACTTCAAGGCTAAGGGAAGTTGATGGAAAGTTTCCAGTCATTATATATGTGTATATATATATTATAGAACAATAGTAATAAAAAAAATTTCATTGTTGATTTGTGTAAACAAGTTTTGTAAACAATATAATGATAATAAATGTTTGTGCAGTTATTGTGTTGCATACAACGAGTGTATATATGTACACTGCATCTTACTTTAGTCTCATAGGCCACATAAGTTATTTGGGAAAATAATATTGGAAAATACAGTCATACCTCGGTTAACGATGGTGTCGGATAGCGATAAATTCGGTTAGCGATACATTTTTACGTCAAAATAGTGACTCCGTTTACGATGATTGCTTCGGTTTACGATATTCGTCCCGGACACGTCCGCGTGGTGCCCAGCTGTGCGGGCACTCCAGGGAGCGTCAGTGTGCTATTGTTTACAAGCGAGAGCGACCACCACCCACGCATTCATACCAGTATATTGTCATTATTCCACTGTTTTTAGTGCTTGCAACTGCTAAATAAGCTACCATGGGTCCAAGGAAAGCTCCTAGTGCTAAGCCTGTGGTAAAGAGGCTCAGAAATACAATAGAACTGAAGAAGGAGATAATAGAAAAATATGAAAGTGGAGTGCGTATCACTGAGCTGGCCAGGCTGTATGGTAAAGCCTATTCTTCCATCGCTACCATTGTGGCCAAGGGAAATACTGTACATGTAAAAATCAAGGAAGCTGTTGTTGCGAAAGGTGCATATGTGATTACAAAACAGAGATCGCACTTGCTGGAAGATGTGGAAAATTTGTTGTTGGTGTGGATCAACGAGAAACAGTTAGCAGCAGATACTGGCAATAATATGTGAAAAAGCAAGGCAGTTGAATGATGATCTCGTTAAGAAAATGCCTGCAAAGAGTGCTAAAGTGAGCGAATTTAAAGCCACCAGAGGCTGGTTTCAAAAATTTAAGAATCAAAGTGGCATACATAGTGTTGTGAGGCAGCCAGGTGTGACAAAAGTGCGGCTGAAAAATATGTGCCTGAATTCCAGGGGTACATAGAGGCTGAACAATTCCTCCCCAACAAGTGTTAATTGTGATGAAACAGGCCTGTTTTGGAAGAAAATGCCCAACAGGACCTTCATTATTCAGGAGGAAAAGGCACAGCCAGGACATAAGCCTATGAAAGACAGGCTAACTCTGATGCTTTGTGCTAATGCCAGTGGTGATTGCAAAGTGAAGCCTTTACTGGTGTATCTTTTGAAAATCCCCGAGTGTTTGGCAGATGCGGTATCACCAAGTCTAACTTGTGTGTGATGTGGAAGTCTAACAAAAAGGCATGGGTCACAAAGGACATTTTCTTAACCCTTTCAGGGTCCAAGGGGGGTCTCCGAAACTCGTTCTCAGGGTCCAAGAATTTAAAAAAAAAAAAAAAAAATTTCTTATGAAATGATAGAGAATCTTTTTCCGATCATAACGCCACAAAAATTATGAAATTTGATCGAAAACTAACAGAATTATGCTTTCGCGAAGTTAGCGGTAGCCATGACACTTACGCATCGGCGATTTCGCCCACTTTGAGCCCTATTTTCGGCAAATTCCAATGTTTCAGTCAACTAAAATTATAGCTATTTAGCTAGAACTCCATTTCTTCTATCGATTGAGTACAAGAAACCGCCCATTTACCAATTTCAACTACCCAAAAAAGTGGTCAGAAAATGGCAATTTTGCCAATTTCACACAAATTTCAAACGATGCCAATTTTAAAATAGGGTCTAGAATAAACAAGGCAGACATTCCTGGCACTAAAATAACGTCTTCTCTGTTCATTAGTCACGTTTCCAGGCCCCTCTTACATTACTTTTGATTTTCATTTTGAATTTTTATTCTCACAAAAATACAGAAGATTTACTGTTATGTATACAACTGCATCATTGTAAAAATGGTATAAGTAATATTAGAGCACTTGTGCATGAATATTAGACTCGCCAGTTGATGTGTATTGGATGTATGGTGTGATTTGTTTACTCTTGAACATTGTCAAAAATCGAACATTTTCACTACTTTGAGCTCAAATTTCAAGGTACTTGTCGTTGTCAAACCAATCAAAATCATCTCTATTTCTGTAATATATCTTCCAATCTATCAAATGAGACCAAGAAAACGAGAATACATCAATAAATACCATACGAAAATAGACTGCAAAGTCGCTGTTTTAAATAAAAAACACGGTCAGAGTTTTTTTCCTCATTATGCACTGTGTGGTGCAGGAATTTTTTTATACTGTGCACACTGACCGCACAGACCCATTCTATCACATCTAGGCCTAACAGCCTGTTTCTGCTTGATTTGAGGGCGCTAGAATTTAGGCATACTAGTACGTCAATAACCCCAGGGCGTAAGCCGTACTAGTACGTCAATAACCCTGAAAGGGTTAAGAGTGGTTCAATGGCGTGTTTGGCCCCAGTGTGAAGAAATATCTCCAGGAAAATAATTTGCCACTTAAGTGACTCCTGAAAATGGACAATGCTCCTTGTCATCCTCCAAACTTGGTAGAGAAAATTGTGGAGGACTTTAAATTCATCAAAGTGAAGTTCTTGCCCCCTAATACCACTCCTCTCCTCCAGCCCATGGACCAGCAGGTCATTTCCAACTTTAAAACTCTACACCAAAGCAATGTTTCAAAAGTGCTTTGATGTGACCAACATGAATATAACCTTAAGAGACTTTTGGAAAAACCATTTCCATATCCTGCATTGTGTACACCTTATAGGTAAGGCTTGGGAGGGAGTGACTACCAGGACTTTGAACTCTGCCTGGAAAAAATTGTGGCGAGATTGTGTCCTAGAGAGGGATTTTGAAGGTTTTGGGGCTGAGCCTCAGAACCCTGAGCCTGAGCCTGTTGTGGAAGAAATTGTGGAACTGGGCAAGTCCATGGGGTTGGAGGTGAGTGGTGAGGATGTGGAACAGTTGGTGGAGGAGCACAAGGAAGAGCTAACCAATGAAGATCTGCAAGAGCTTCAACAGCAACAAGAGACCACAGGTCAGGACAATGGTTCAGAGGAGGAGGAGGAGGAGGTGGAACAGAGATGGAAGGTGCCTTCTTCAAGGATTAGGGAGATCTGTGCCAAATGGACTGATGTGCAAGGCTTTATGGATGAATATCACCCTAACCATGCTGTTGCAGGCTGTGCTGGCAACCTGTACAATGACACAGTGGTGTGTCATTTCAGGGATGTGTTAAAGAATCGCCAGACACAGAGCTCCCTGGACAGATTTTTGGTTAGAGAGGGGTCCAGTGACTCTCAACCTGGTTCTAGTGGCATTAAAAGAAAAAGGCCAGTAACCCCAGAAAAGAACTTGCCACCTGCAGTGTTAATGGAAGGGGATTCCCCTTCCAAACACTAGCATACTATACTCCATCCTTTCCCCTCCTCCACAAATCAACAACTCTTCAATAAATGTAAGTGACATGTTATTGTACCATATTTACATGTATTTCTTTAATGTTCATTAAATTATGTATTATTTAATGTCAAAAAGTTCTAAAAAATATTTTATTTTACTACTTTTGGAAGTCTGGAACGGATTAATTTTATTTCCATTATTTCTTATGGGGAAAATTGATTCGGATAACGATTGATTCGGTTACAGATATGCCCTCTCTGATGGATTAACCCTTTCAGGGTTATTGACGTACTAGTACGGCTTACGCCCTGGGGTTATTGACGTACTAGTACGCCTAAATTCTAGCGTCCTCAAATCAAACAGAAACAGGCTGTTAGGCCTAGATGTGATAGAATGGGTCTGTGCGGTCAGTGTGCGCAGTATAAAAAAAATCCTGCACCACACAGTGCATAATGAGGAAAAAAAAACTCTGACCGTGTTTTTGGTTTAAAACAGCAACTTTGCAGTCTATTTTCGTATGGTATTTATTGATGTATTCTCGTTTTCTTGGTCTCATTTGATAGATTGGAAGATATATTACAGAAATTGAGATGATTTTGATTGGTTTGAGAAAGACAAGTACCTTGAAATTGAGCTCAAAGTAGCGAAAATGTTAGATTTTTGACGATGTTCAAGAGTAAACAAATAACACCATGCATCCAATACACATCAACTGGCGAGTCTAATATTCATGCACAAGTGCTCTAATATTATTTATACCATTTTTACAATGATGCAGTTGTATACATAACAGTAAATCTTCTATTTTTTTGTGAGAATAAAAATTCAAAATGAAAATCAAAAGTAATGTAAGAGGGGCCTGGAAACGTGACTAATGAACAGAGAAGACGTTATTTTAGTGCCAGGAATGTCTGCCTTGTTTATTCTAGACCCTATTTTAAAATTGGCATCGTTTGAAATTTGTGTGAAATTGGCAAAATTGCCATTTTCTGACCACTATTTTGGGTAGTTGTAATAGGTAAATAGGCGGATTCTTGTACTCAATCGATAGCAGAAATGGAGTTCTAGCGAAATAGCTATAATTTTACTTGCCTGAAACATTGGAATTTGCCGAAAATAGGGCTCAAAGTTGGCGAAATCGCCGATGCGTAAGTGTCATGGCTGCCACTAACTTCGCGAAAGCATAATTCCGTTAGTTTTCGATCAAATTTCATAATTTTTGTGGCGTTATGATCGGAAAAAGATTCTCTATCATTTCATAAAAAATAATTTTTTTTTTTTTTTAATTCTTGGACCCTGAGAACGAGTTTCGGAGACCCCCTTGGACCCTGAAAGGGTTAATATCGTTAACCGAGGTATGACTGTACAAGAAACCTTCGAATGGGAGTAAATATAAGTGTACAAGCGAGCGGCATGTGCCGCTGTTGCCATATGTAGCTCATTTTCTGCCAACTTTACATCTCCATATCTCAGTAATTATTGATCATTGATCGCAAAAACATTTTTTTAGGATAAAAACAATGAGAAAAATAATCTTAACATTTTGATAAGAAAAAATAATTTTTTTTTTTCGAATATTTTGCGACAACAGGAGAGCACTCAGGATTGGGGGTTGCGCCAGTCAAAGGGTTAAACCTCGATTTGAGCTCCTCACATACCTCTTGGTCGTTTCTTGTGAGTTCCCCATCTTCCCTCCTCAGCCTTATCACCTGGTCCTTTACTGTTGTCTTCCTTCTGATGTGACTGTACTGTACATCAGTTTCGGGTCAGACTTGACTTTCGATGCTATGTCATTTTCGTGTGTGTGTGTCTGTACTCACCTACTTGTTGTTGCAGGGGTCGAGTCATAGCTTCTGGCCCCACCTCTTCACTGGCCGCTACTGGGTCACTCTCCCTGCGCCATGTGCTTTATCATACCTCTTCTTAAAGCTATGAATAGAACATGCCTCCACTACATCACTTCCCAAACTATTCACTTCCCGACCACTCTGTGACTGAAGAAATACTTCCTAACATCCCTGTGATTCATCTGAGTCTTCAACTTCCAACTGTGTCCCCTTCTTACTGTGTCCCATCTCTGGAACATTCTGTCTCTGTCCACCATGTCAATTCCTCTCAGTATTTTATATGTAGTTATCAGGTCCCCCCTATCTCTCCTGTCCTCCAATATATATATATATATATATGTGTGTGTGTGTGTGTGTGTGTGTGTGTGTGTGTGTGTGTTAGTTATCATTTTGTCCAAGGCACATGTCTATTAGACACTAGGCCTGTTGTATATATGTGTGTGTATGTAAGGAAACACTTCGAAATGTTTCTGCCCCACCGGGAATTGAACCCGGCCCCTCTGTGCGTGAAGCAAGAGCTTTACCCACTAGGCCACTCGTGTGTGTGTGTGTGTGTGTGTGTGTGTGTGTGTGTGTGTGTGTGTGTGTGTGTGTGTGTGTGTGTGTGTTGTGTGTGTGTGTGTGTGTGTGTGTGTGTGTTTTATTTTTTGCTGTGTGTGTTGTGCTGTGTGTGTTGTTTTGTTGTTTTGCTTGTCTCTTTCTGCTCTCTTCCTGCTCTCTGTCTGCTTCTCTCTCTCTCTCTCTCTCTCTCTCTCAAGAGAGCCTCTCATGAACCAACAGGTATTACACAATGCACAGTCATCACGTCTGATTCCTGATCAAGTGAAAATGTGTATTGCCAGTCATGCTAATTATGCCTTATATCTACAAGCATGGTATAGCACTTTGTCTGTAGTTTTTGTGTTATCCTAGGTAATTTACACTATGTATGATAATTGTACTTATGTGTACCTGCGAGATAGAGACAAAAACAGACAGAGACAGATACAGACGAACAGCCAAAGTCAATCAGCCAGCCAGACACCCACCCAGCTGGCCAGCCAGTCGGCCAGCAAGCCGGCCACCCACTCAGCCTGCTGAATACGCTTTACACATGTTTTAGAATCTTTTATCTTTACTTAGGGCAGAGGTTATAGGACATTCTGGCAAGATGACACTACTAGTGTTATTATTGAGGTTTTTTATATTTCTTAACAACTTGTGGCCACATCCATATGAAAGCCACTAAACTCTGGGTCATCATCACTTTCCTCTTAAAAGGGGAGTGTTAATACAAAATGGCATCAGTGAATCCCTGGTGTTTGCCATGTTGCTTGCTCTAGCTGGTGCTGAATTTAACTGGTGCTCCCACAAGGTACTAAGGGGTTCCAAATTTTTTCAATACTGTGCACACTGAGTGTTGACCCATTCTATACTGACCAGGCATCTCAGGCCAATCGTGCTAAATTTGGAGGCAGGAAAAATAAAATGTTGATCTATGTTTGGGGAGCTAGAGGTAATAACATAGATCTACGGTGTTACCGCTAGTTTTTGTCTGGCAACTCTAAAGGAACAATGGATGGGAACACTGATTAGATGGGCCATATAGTGTTCATCCAGAAACATAGTTTCAGTTGCTGTCCTGGTTTGGTGTGCAAAGGTTTTCTGCTTCTTATTGATTGTGATAATTCCAGTAGTGTGTATTTTCTGTGTCCAAGCTTGGTACTTGAAGTGCCTTTTGTTTTTTCCTTGCAGTTCAATAGTAAGAAAGAAAAGTCAGCAGAAATAGGTAAAAATGGTGATTTGAGTCCTTGCAATGTGGAACAGTTAAGCGTTTTATCGAGTGATCGCACACTGAAACAAAAAGAAATAACAATAAAACTTGGCATTTCAACTCAAACAGTAAGTAAAATTAAGAAATTGATCTGCGATCAAGACTTAAACTCAAAAGGGTGAGAAGATGTGGTAGAAAACAATACAGTGGACCCTTGGTTAACTAAATTAATCCGGTCCAGGAGCTATTACTTAATCTGAATCTTTCATAATCTGAAACCTTATTTCCCTTAAGAAATAATGTAAATACAATTAATTCGTTCCACAAAAAAATAATCACTAAAAAAAAAAAACAATAACATTTACTTACCTTTATTGAAGAGTTGCAGGCATCTGGAAGGTAGAGTTGCTGACAGGGGCAGGGTGTTAATGGTTGGAAGGGAATCCCTCCAAAAGGACTTCAGGTAACAAGTCCCTCTCTGGGGTTACTTCCCTTCTTTCTTTTAATGCATGAATGCTACACTGCATGCATATGCTACACTCCCTGCATGCCTGCTACACTCCCTGCATGCCTGCTACACTCCCTGCATGCCTGCTACACTCCCTGCATGCCTGCTACACTCCCTGCATGCCTGCTACACTCCCTGCATGCCTGCTACACTCCCTGCATGCCTGCTACACTCCCTGCATGCCTGCTACACTCCCTGCATGAATGCTACACTCCCTGCATGAATGCTACACTCCCTACATGAATGCTACCACTGGGGTGCCACTAGGAAGCTTCTTTGGACCCATGGTGACTTATTTCACAGTGACAATCACTAAACTACCAAAAAAAAACCACCAGATATATTGTGAATCTTTGAAAGAGCACGCTAGGTAATGTTCTCTCAATGGTAAACAACGCTTCACTGGCATCCTGCGCTTGCGCGGAGCAGGCGGACACGTCTAATACCTTTTGGTAACCGAGGAATTTTTCGCTAACCGATTACGAAAAAAGCTTTCGGTTTCCGAAGCTTTCGTTAACCGAGGGTCCACTGTACCGAGGTTAGACAAAGAACACGAATTGCTTTCAAAAAAAGAAGAGCATCTTGCAGGCAGATTTCCTCTGACCCAGCAGCAGCAGGTGTTAGCCTTGCCTGAAGCACAGTTAATGAGTGGATTGAAAGCATATTGGCTCGGAAAGAAACTGCAACTTATTGAACCCAAAATACGGAAATGTTTAGCCTGGGCTAAGAATTACATTAAGATATTCAGTTCATTTGTTCATAAAAGAACATTATATAATTATTAGTAGAATATCAATGTTATTTGAAAAAAATAAGATTACCATTCAGCTTCTCTGGTTGTTCAACCATTTCTATTGTTGCAGGTGGTGTTCTCTGATGTATCAACCATTGCAGTGATGACTGTGTGCTGATTGTAAGAAGGCTGCCAAGTGAGGAATTTATGCCTAAATGTCTGAAGAAGACAGTCAAATTTCCTCAGAAAATCATGGTGTGGGGGGAGCCATTTCTCTTCATGGAACAAGTCGTTGCACATTCTTGAGGGTACCATGAACCAGGTTAAGAATATAGAAGTGCTACAATGCCAGTTACCACCTCAGATAAGGGATTGGAATGGTGATGGATGTTGCATATTCCAATCCCTTATCTGAGGTAGCAAATGACATTGTAACACTTCTATATTCTTAACCTGGTTCATGGTACCCTCAACAATGTGCAAACGACTTGTTCCATGAACAGAAATGGCTCCCCACACCATGATTTTCTGAGAAAATTTGACAATTTTTTTCACATTCAAGCATAAAGTTCTCACTTGACCGCCTTCTTACAGTCATGGGCTAGACATACCTCCAACATGAATCCTACTGAGAGTTTATGGTCTGCACTGAGGGATGAAATACACAAAGTTCCCATTACAGTGGACCCCCAGCTAACAAACAAAATTCATTCCAGAAGCCTGCTCAAGTGTCATTACCGAACGAATTTACTTCCTTAAGAAATAATGTCACGTAGGTTAGTCTATTTCAGACCCCCAAAAATACACTTCCACAAGCACTTACAATATTATACTTACATAATTGTACGATTTCCGGGGTGTTCGTTAGCCGGGGGTCCACTATACCACTAAAGTGCAACTCATAGAATGCCTTATTAAGGACTGGTTTCATTCTGCCAGATTCAAGGAATTATGCAAAACTTTGATCGTTGCCATGATGCCCACACATGTAAAGGCACTTATGGATGCAAGGGCTGGTCAAACCAATTATTACCGTATTTCGCGGCTTATAAGACTTGTTTTAGTTTCAATGGCTCAGCATTGAACATAACTGGAAGAGCTACAGCCCACCCAACACCCTAAACTTATAGCTCCCGTCACTGACCTTCAGTTTATAGGACGCAGGGTGGTTTTTGGAGACATTTTATAGGGAAAAAATGCGTCTAATAAACCGCGAAATACGGTAATCAATGCAAAATAGCTGACCTGTACTGGTGCATCAAAATAAATCCATTAGCAGCCAGTGAAAATTGGTTTAATTGGTCTTTTAGTAGAAAAATATAAAATTTTCAAAAAATCCATAATAATTATGCCAGTACTGTATATATACAGGAGAACTCTGCTTATACAGCAAGTTAGGTTTGGGGCTACTAATGTAAAGCAAAAATCACTGTAAACTGAAACATTGCCTTTTTTTCACTTTCAAATTCATTTAAAAGCCTGATAACATGTTTACACTATCATATATTAATCAATACAGCTAGGCCTAAAAAATGCATATACAGTACACATATTACTTACTTTAAAATATTTTTGAGCTTAGCTTATAGCAAGTGGTGAATATATTTATTGTAAGTCTGAATAAATGAAGAATGGGTATACAGTGGACCCCCGGTGTTCGTCCTGCTCAAAACACGCCCTTTTATGTAAGTGTATTTTTTTAAATGCTTTTATAAGTGTAGTTTTGGGTGGTCTAAAAGGACTAGTCTACTTTACATTATTTCTTAAGGGAATAAATTCAGTTGGTAATGGCACTTGAACAGCATTCTGTTACGAAAAATGGACGAACACCGGGGGTCCACTGTAATTGAAAACCACTGCATTAGCAAAACACCGTTAAGTGGGGCCTGCCTGTATTTATATATTTATTTATTTATTAACACAATGGCCATTTCCCACTAAGGCAGGGTGACCTGAAAAAGAAAAGACACTTTCATCATCATTCACTCCATTGCTGTCTTGCCAGAGGCACACCTACACTACAGTTAAAAACCTGCAACAAATCAACATCCTTCCTCCTGAGTGCAAGCACTGTACTCCCCACCTCCTATCTAACACACACACACACACACGCTTGCTGGAAGTCCAAGCCCCTCTCACAAAACAGCCTTTATTCTCCCCTCACGACGCCTGCGCAGCAAGGCGCGCAAGCGCGGGCAGGTCTGGTACCCGGACCGATAGTTGGGGTAATGACCGGTTGGCGGGGGAAAATTGGACCGAAAAAAGCCATCGAAACTCGAGTTGACCGATACTCAGACCATCCGAAAGTTGGGGGTCCACTGTATATACACATACATACATAGGCAGGCAGGCTGTGGTGGCAAAGAACGTTATCCATGGAAGCACAGAGGGAAATGTATGAGAGTATAGTTATTCCAACGCTTTTATATGGGCATGAAGCATGTGTGGTGAATGTTATAACTAGGAGAAGGCTGGAAGCAGTGGAGATGTCGTGTCTGAGGGCAATGTGCAGTGTGAATATAATGCAGAGAATCTGAAATTTGGAAATTAGGAGGAGATGTGGAGTTATTAAAAGTATTATTCACAGTTCTGAGTAGAGGTTTTTGAGGTGGTTCCAGACGTTTAGAGAGGATGGAATGAAGTGTATAAATCTGTAGTGGAAGGAAGGCAGGGTAGAGGTTGGCCTAGGAGGCCAATCTCTACTCAACCTGACGCCTGCGTGGCGAGCAAGCGCGGGCAGGCAGACAGGTCTGGTACCCGGACCGATAATCGGGGGAATGACCGGTTGGCAGGGGAAAATTGGACCACAAAAATCCCTCAAAACTCGAATTGACTGATACTCAAACCGACCGAAAGTCGGGGGTGTACTGTATAAGGCTACTGACAACACCGCCGCCTCAGCCGCCTCTTGCTGCCGCCTTCACCACCATTATGTAAGGCTTATGCTCTCAGTGGCCCTTATACACGCAACAATAACAACACAACACCACTCGTGACATACATAATGATAATTTATTCATTCTAGAGTATATGTCATGTTTCTGTTATTAATATTGTTTGTTACGTCATATTAGATTAATTGTGATAGATAAATAAGCTGTAGAGTTGATATTAGCATCATATTTAAGTATCTTGTCCTATCTCCAAACTCTCCTGCCTCTCCATACGCCAGCAAGTCTCTTCAATAAAGGTAAAACTTATTTAAATGTTCATTTATCCATTAAAATTAGTGCTTTATATTTATTTCTCATTGTTTTCTGTATGTAAAGTTAGAATGATAACTAATTCTCACTCCAGGCAACATACTCCACCAATATTCAAAAACCTAAACTTACTCACCATACAAGACATCCATACTTTTTACTGTGCCTATTACATACATAGAACACTCTATGCAAATATTAACCCACCACTCAAACTTCTCCTTACTAATTTTAACAGGACACATGACCATAACACTAGACACAGATCACTCCTCGATGTTCCCCGTGTCCACCTAACACTATGTAAAAACTCAATGCATATAAAAGGCACGAAAATTTGGAATTCATTACCTATCATTGCCAAAGAAACCCTACCTGTACCCCAATTCAAAACGATGCTAAAAACCACCTTCTCACCCAAAGCTAATTGCTCCATATCAAACATTCCCAGCAAAGTAGAATAATCACTTAACGTAAAACCTGACTAATCAATTCAATGTAATGTATGAATGAACGAATGAATGAATGTAAAACCTGTTATGAATAATACATACTTAGCTAATTATTCCCACAACACTTACATTATAATGACCACGTAAACTAACTGCAATGCAATTAATTGTTTTAAATTGTTATCTCACTCAATTAGTTGCATTGCTACAATAAATTGCTACAATTAATTGATATGTTCAACTTATATTCAAACTTTATAACTTAGATATGCAACTTTACTTATTTTATAAATTATCAACCATAACTTTTTATTATTTTATTATTATTATTGCTTTAATTTGTTTAATCTGATTTAATTAATTTTATAATGAAGACAAAAGTACAAAACTATGTTTAAAAAATGTCATGTCTAAACTATGTTCAAATTTCATAGCTTAAATACTCACCTTTACTCATTGTATACTATCTACAAAAATTCTTACAATTTAGTTTTAAGTTAATTTTAAGTCTGCCCAAAATGCCCTGCATACTAGGGGCTTTTGGCATGTACACCTCATGTAATCTCAATAACCAAATGTAATTCTTTGTATCATGTCCAAATAAAAATATTATTATTATTATTATTAAAACTATATACAGTGTAGTGGACCCCAGGATTATGTACTGCTCCAAACTCGAACAATTAACTAAGTGTATTTTTGTAAGTGCTTTCGTAAGTGTATTTTTGGGGGTCTAAAAAGACTAATCTAATTTACATTATTCCTTATGGGAACAAATTCGTTCGATAACGGCCCTTGAACAGCATTCTGGAACGAAATAATGACGTAATCCGGGGGTCCATTGTATTTATTCTTTAAAAAATGGATTTTTTTTGTGAATATTTTTGGGTAAAACGGATTAATTGGATTTACATTATTTCTTATGGGAAATATTGCTTCAACTTTATGCCGTTTCGACTTTAGGCCTAGCTTCTAGAACGGATTACGGCCTAAACTCGGGGTTCCACTGTACGTATAATACAAAAACTTTATATAATAATAATTTACGTAATATAATATAAATTATTAAAAAAAAATTTATATTATAATTATTATTGTTGTTGTTTTCCTTAGTAGCAAACAGTGAAGAGGCAGGGCCAGGAGTCATGACTCGACCTCTGCAATCACAAATAGGAGAGTACATGCATTCTGATTCAGTGTGGCTTTCTTTCTCGGTGAGTGCACATAACCCTGCGAGGTTATACAAAACATTTCGTAATAATCCATTGTGTTTTGCGCTTATTGTGTGTGACTGCTAAATAAGCTACCATGGACCCAAAAAAAGCTGCTAGTGCCAGCCCTTTGATAAAGAAGGCAAGAAACATAATAAAATTCAAGAAAGAACACACCAGCCAGGGTACTTCCCGACACACTCCAGCCAGGGTACTTCCCCACACACACCAGCCAGGGTACTTTCCCACACAAACCAGCCAGGGTACTTCCCCACACACACCAGCCAGGGTACTTCCCCACACACCAGCCAGGGTACTTCCACACACACACCAGCCAGGGTAGTTCCCACACACACCAGCCAGGGTAGTTCCCCACACACACACCAGCCAGGGTAGTTCTCCACACACACACCAGCCAGTGTAGTTCCCCACACACACACACACCAGCCAGGGTAGTTCCCCACACACACACCAGCCTGGGTACTTCCCACACACACACACCAGCCAGGGTAGTTCCCCACACACACACCAGCCAGGTACTTCCCCACACACACCAGCCAGGGTACTTCCCCACACACACACCAGCCAGGGTACTTCCCCACACACACACCAGCCAGGGTACTTCCCCACACACACACCAGTTAGGGTACTTCCCCACACACACACCAGCCACGGTACTTCCCACACACACACCAGCCAGGGTACTTCCCCACACACACACCAGCCAGGGTACTTCCCCACACACACACCAGCCAGGGTACTTCCCCACACACACACCTAGCCAGGGTACTTCCCCACACACACACCAGCCAGAGTACTTCCCCACACACACACCAGCCAGGGTGCTTCCCCACACACACACCAGCCAGGGTGCTTCCTACACACACACCAGCCAGGGTACTTCCCCACACACTCACCAGCCAGGGTACTTCCCCACACACACACCAGCCAGGGTAGTTCCCACACACACACCAGCCAGGGTCTTCCCACACACACACACACACACCAACCAGGGTACTTCCCCACACACACACCAGCCAGGGTACTTCCCCACACACACACCAGCCAGGGTGCTTCCCCACACACACACCAGCCAGGGTACTTCCCCACACACACCAGCCAGGGTACTTCCCCACACACACACCAGCCAGGTCTCCCACACACACGCCAGCCAGGGTACTTCCCCACACACACGCCAGCCAGGGTACTTCCCCACACACACCCAGCCAGGGTACATCCCCACACACACACCAGCCAGGGTACTTCCCCACACACACACCAGCCAGGGTACTTCCCCACACACACCCAGCCAGGGTACTTCCCCACACACACGCCAGCCAGGGTACTTCCCCACACACGCCAGCCAGGGTACTTCCCCACACACACACACCAGCCAGGGTACTTCCCCACACACACACCAGCCAGGGTACTTCCCCACACACACACCAGCAAGGGTACTTCCCCACACACACCAACCAGGGTACTTCCCCACACACCAACCAGGGTACTTCCCCACACACACCAGCGAGGGTACTTCCCCACACACACCAGCGAGGTTACTTCCCCACACACACCAGCGAGGGTACTTCCCCACACACACCAGCGAGGGTACTTCCCCACACACACTAGCGAGGGTACTTCCCCACACACACCAGCGAGGGTACTTCCCCACACACACCAGCGAGGGTACTTCCCCACACACACCAGCGAGGGTACTTCCCCACACACACCAGCCAGGGTACTTCCCCACACAAACCAGCCAGGGTACTTCCACACACAAACCAGCCAGGGTACTTCCCCACACACACCTGTTAACCCTACGCTTGTTATGGAATCCATTGTGGCATTGGGGAAGTCCATGGGGTTGGTACCTTAGTACCTAAAGTCTTTATGGAAGGGGATTCCCCTTCCAAACAATAATCTGTCCTCCCTTTCCCCTTTTCCCTGTCTTCCATACACCAAAAGGTCTTCAATAAAAGTGTCATGTTAAATGTTAGTTTATACATGTTATTTGTGCTTTATATTTATTTGTCATTCTTTTCTGAATGTAAATCTATATTTAATCTCTAAAAAAATTCATTTTTGTTACTACTTTTGGGTGTCTGGAACGGATTAATTGGATATACATTATTTCTTATGGGGAAAATGGTTTCAGTTTTTGTTAATTTCACATTTCGTCACTCTCTCTGGAACGGATTAATCACGAAAAGTGAAGGTCCACTGTATATTGTTGACAAAATCTGTTTACACAAACCCACACTGCCTTCCCCACTAACTATGCTGTCTTCCCCAGCACCCACATGGAAATAAGTCACTTTGACTTTTTTGGTGGAAGGTGGAAGGTTGATAATCGTCTGGGTTTTCAGCACTATTTCTGGTACCCTGGGCATTGCTTTCTGTCACGAACTCCTCAAAACCATGAGATTCATCTTCACTGACACTTCAATCTGTGTTACAACTATCACTTGGGAAGGGAAGAGTCCCAATTCGCCGGAGAGTGAGGTATTCCTTACCGCTAGGCTTGGTGACCTAAGCATACTGAATTCGCACTCCCACAATGCACTGCGGCCTCCCTGATTTTTTTATGCTGTGCACACTGACGACGCAGACCCATTCTCTCACATTTAGGCCTACCAGGTTTCTCCCACTAGATTTGAAGCCGATAGAATTTTAGCGTATTAATACGTCACCAACAATGGCTCGTAAGACGTATCTATACAGCACCAACAGTGAAAGGGTTAATAGAGTGGAAGAAATATTACAGAATGAAGATAATTTTGATTGGTTTCAAGACTGAAAGTAGCTTGAAATTGACCACATAGTGGAAATGTTTGATTTTTTCTGATATTCTAGAGTACACAAATTACGTCACTCGTCCAATACGTGTCCAACTGGTCAGTCTGTAGGTAGCCAGTAGGTGTAGGTACATGTATGTAGTCTGCCTGGTCTATATCTACCGTGGCCCACAGCCATATTATTACCATCGACATACCATGTTCACCGAGTTTAATCGTTTTTAACAACTACCTTTAGATGTCATCATAAACAAAGGGAGAAGTAATGAATAATTCATGCCGAGAATTGTAAACAAAAGCACTAAGGGTGGTGACTGGGCCAGACAGTAGATTCATACAGTTTTCTCTAACGCTGGACCAAAGAAAACGTAATGTTTTCCCTCCACACAACTCGCCACTCGATAGCATATAAACATTGCATGCTCATATGCTATGTAGTACGTAACGTGTTTCTTATATAATTTCTAAGAAAATATCATAGATGGATTAATGAAAATGTCTATATTAACCTAAAATAAGACAAATGTGCCAAAGAATGAGTCATGAACGTATGAGCGGCCCAGGTGCATGCGTCTGGTACCAACGATTTCCGAGTGGATGCTCTAAATCCGGGGGGAAATTTTGCCAAAAAGAGTGCTCGAAATCAAAATGGCTAGATTTCCAAACCGGCTGAAAACCGGGGGTCCACTATACTTATGTGTGCAGTGAAAGTTCTCTGTATATTCTCCAAATCTGAAATTTCATCTGCCTTGAAGAGCTGTTAGTGCACAACAGTATTCCTGCCGAGAGAGGACAAGTGATTTAACCCTTTAAGCCTTAAACTGTCCACACGTAGATCTACGTTCACTCGCGCACTGCTCCGAATATTTTGAAAAAAAAAAAAAAAAAAAAAACTATTTTTTTATAGGGAGCGCATTTATATAAACAGGATAGGTTAAAAAAAAAAATTAGGGCCAGTACTTACCAAGATATAAGCCCGACAAGTTGGTGCTGGATGCTCACCTGACGGCAACAACAAGTCCTGTCGCTTGCAGAAGTAATGCCGAAATACTTTTTTTTCTAGTTTTTATTTTAATTTATACAATTTTTATGTTCTGGTAATTACAATTTATAATAGTTCTTGTGATTTCATAGCCAATCTTTGTTCTAACACTAATATTAGGTACTGAAATAGTACTCAAATAGTCATAATGACACCAACAGGTGAACAATTTCACCTGCCTTGGTCATTTACTATTGTCTATAAATATATACAAAGTATTTATAGGTCCCAGCAATGTTTTAGACATCCTGGAGTATATATGAAACTCCTTGAAGAATGGTGTTATGACAATTGTCAGATAACTACTGATAAGGTAGTGACATTGATGAATGAATGTGTTCAAGGAACCCTTGCTTTGTTTTCACTGTCTGTATCTGTCTATCTGTCTGTCTATCTATCTGTTTATCTATCTGTCTATCTGTGTTTCTATCTATCTGTCTAGCTCGGCTTATTTGTCTATGTTTGCCTGCCTATGTGTGCCTGGAGTATAATATGAAACTCCTTGACGAATGGTGTTATGACAAGTGTCAGATAACACTGACAGCCCAATGATATTGATGAATGAATGTGCACAGGGAACCCTCGCTTTGTTTTCACTGTCTATCTATCTGTCCATTCGTCTGTGTCTCTGTCTAGCTCTACTTATCTGTCTTTCTGTCTGCCTGTGTGTGCCTGGAGTATATGAAACTCCTTGAAGAATGGTGTTATGACAAGTGTCAGATAACACTGACAGCCCAATGACATTGATGAATGGGAGCAGGGAACCCTCTCCTTGTTTCCACTGTCTGTCTGTCTAGCTCTGCTTATCTGTCTTTCCATCTGCCTGTGTGTGTGTCTTTCCGTCTGCCTGTGTGTGTGTGTGTCTTTCCGTCTGCTTGTCTCAGTCTGAGTGCGGCTCGTAAGCCAACAGGTATTATACGCGATGCAGAAGTGACAATGCGTATTACTTGCCAGTCATGCGTATTATGTCTTATATCTACA
Organism: Cherax destructor; assembly: GCA_009830355.1. Lineage (NCBI taxonomy): Eukaryota > Metazoa > Arthropoda > Malacostraca > Decapoda > Parastacidae > Cherax > Cherax destructor. The sequence goes on along the minus strand of WNWK01010321.1, from coordinate 40,379 downwards.
AGCATTGTATAGGACTTTGCCTGGAATTTTTGGGTTATCCTAGGTAATTTACACTATGTATAATAACTGTACTTATGCGTACATGTGAGAGAGAGAGATATTACAGATATACAGTGGACCCCCGAGTTTCGTAAAAACTTCACTCCTGAAGTCTGCTCAAGTGCCATTACCGAACGAATTTACTCCCTTAAGGAAAAATGTCACATAGGTTAGTCTATTTCAGACCCCAAAAAATACTTTTCCACAAGCACTTACAATATTATACTTACATAAATGTACGATTTCCGGGGTTTACGAAACTCGGGGGTCCACTGTATATAGATAGACAGAGATATAGGACAGATAGATATAGACAGAGATATAGACACAGAGACAGCCAAAGCCAGCCTGCCAAATATATAAGAACATAAAAAAGAAGGAACACTGCAGCAGGCCTACTGGCCCATGCAAGGCAGGTCCATGTCACCCCCCAGCTTAGATCAATGACCCACCTAGTCAGGTCACATCCTCTGAAGGAAGGAGCACAGCATCAGACCTAGTAGCACAAGCTAGTCAGGTCCAACTCACACCCACCCACAGCCACTCATGTATTTATCGAACCTATTTTTACTTTCCTCTTATAAGGGGAGTGTTAATGCGACATCATATTAGTGAATCCATGGTGTTTGCCACATTATTTGCTCTAGCTGGCACTCAATTGAACTAGTGCTCCCACAAGGTACTAAGTGGTCCCAGATTTTTTTAATTAATACTGCGCACACTGAGGGCGCAGACCCATTCTCTCATGTCTAGGCGACTCAGGCCTATTGTACTAAATTTGAAGGAATGAAAAATAAAACGTAGATCTACGTTCGGAGCAGTACGCATACAAACGTATATCTACGTTTGGACAGTTAAAGGGTTAACTATCCAAATGTAGATCTACGTTCATATTGCTAGCACCCCAAACGTACATCGTTTTATTTTTTCCTGCCTTCAAATTTGCCACTAGAGGCCTGATAGGCCTTGACAATACAAAATGGTTCTTAACACTCAGTGCGTGCAGTATTAAATAGAATCTGGGACCACTTTGTATCTTGTGGGAGGACCAGTTCAATTGAGCACCAGCTAGAGCAAACAGCATGGCAAACACTAAGGATTCACTAATGCCATGTTGTATTAACACTCTTCTTTTAGAAGGAAAGTGATGCTGACCATGAGTTTAGTGGCACTGAGATGGACGTGGCCATAAGTGGTCGAGGAAATATCAAAAACCTTGATAATATTCCCCATATTTGTGCCACATCTTTTCAGTTTTGATGCAACTGGTAGTGCCATCCTGCCAGAATGTCCTATCACCTATGACCTAAGTAAGGAGAAACAATTCTGCAACATGTGTAATACATGTTCGGCTGGGTGGGTGACTGAGTGGCTGGTTGGCCAGCCTAGCTGGCCCCTCCCTCTCACTCTCTGAAAGTCGCTCATGAACCTGATAGTCAGTTAGACTTTCGAACAGGTATTACACAAGTTTCAGAATTGTCACGTCTGAACAAGTGGAAGATACAGCTGTGGCCAAAATGTGTATTACTTGCCACAGTCATGCTTATGCCTCATAACTACAAGCACACAGTATAGAGCATTGAGTGGCCCTTTTTTTTTTTTTTTTTGGGGTGGGGTGGGAGGGGGGTATCCTAGATAATTTACACTGTATGATAACCATACTTATTTATACCTGTGCCTAAATAAACTTAGTCCTTGATTCTGTTCAAGGGACGCCTGTCCATCAAGAACTATATACCGAGCAAATGTAATTGCTATGCTGTAAGTTTATTTAGGCACAGGTATACATAAGTACAATTATCATACAGTAAATTAGCTAAGATAACCCAAAAAAGCCAGACAAAGTGTTATACTATGCTTGTAGATATGAGGCATTACTGTGGCAAGTAATACACATTTTGGCCACAGTTTTATCTTTCTATTTGTTCAGATGTAATGATTCTGTAATCTGTTTAATACCTGTTCGAAAGTCTAGCTTACAATCAGGTTCATCAACAGCTCTCTGAGAGAGACTAACAGAGAGAGAGGTGTTGCTGTGTGCTTCTCTAAAAATGTACATGCCCAGCACATTGATGTTGCCATCCTTACTCATCTTGAAATGATGTTCTTCAAGCTATGCATAAACACTACTATTTCTGTACTGGTATGTGCAATGTACAGACCTCAGTTGCAACATACAGACTCCCTTCTGCTCCAACACAACTGTCAACATATCATAACTGATGGTGACCTCAACCAACACCTTATACAGAGGGACTTTGATGACCTTCTTGCAGTGTTTGACATGAGAAACTTTGTTGATTTTCCTACTCACATCTCTGGCTCTTCCCTTGACCCAGTAGTGAGTGACCTGGCAGAAGGTATAGTCACTTGTCAACCCCTCACACTTAAGATCCCAACAGAACGAGGTGAGGAGTCCACACGCACAACCTGGCTATGGGAAAGAGGTAATTGGCCAGTCCTTTGCTCTGAGCTCGCCACCACCGATTGGAATGCTCTTCTCCAAGGGGATGTGGACACATCCTTAATCTACAACAAGAACACATCGGCAGTATGTGACGAAGCCTACAGATCAGCCTCGGTTTGGCTTTCGTTGTAGAGAGGCTGCTACTGCTAAGTACAAGGCATGGCAAAGGTATGAGACATCCTATAACAGGAACTTGCACAGGCAAGCCTTTAGGCATATGGGTGAAGTTCAAAAGTGAGCCATCTTTAAATGGGAGGTGGACACAAAAAGAAAGCTAGCATCACGTAGAGTAGGCTCCAAAACCTGGTGGTCCCTGGTCAAGGACAGACAAGGTTATCCCATCCTGTCTAAATCGACAGGATGGGACCACCTCTACTAGCAGTCAAGAGAAAGTGGACCTCTTTGCCGAACACTTGCTACCAAAATGCAAGTTCCTGATCCAGCAACGTGGAGGTGCATCTTCTTCTTAAATTGCTTGACCAATAAAGGCTGTGGGCCCAGACATGTTGAGCCCAAGATTGCTCAGATGTGCAGACCAGCTAGCAGCACCTCTAACTCGTATCTTTCAGCACTGCCTAGTACAGTGTAAATGGCCTTCTCTGTGGAAAGAGGCAAATGTAGTCCCTGTTCACAAAAAGAGCAGAGCAGAAATCAGCAACTACAGACCAGTGTCACTTCTGTCAATCACTGGCAAGATCCTTGAGACAATAATCTCAAGACAAATGACAGTTTTTTTTTTGACTACCACTGATTACTCTGCTGCTGATCTGTTGTTAAACCTCTCCACTAAATGGCACAAGTCACTGGATGAATCCAAAGTCAGCTGTGTGGTAGCAGTGGACACTGGTGGTGCTTTCGACCGAGTGAGGCACCAGGGCCTCTTGGCAAAACTGCAAGCACTGGGAATTGCAGGCTCTATGCTATGTCTCCTCAGTGATTACCTTCATGGTAGATCTCTAATCTCAATGGAACAGAATCAGCAAGATATCCTATTGCGGCAAGTGTTCCACAAGGAAGTGTGCTGGGACCATTGTTATGGAATGTCTACTTCAATGACCTCCTTCATCCATCCCAGAATCCCATGCATATGCAGACGACTGTACTATAACATTCACTTATCCAAGAGAAGAAATGCCAGCTGCCCTAAGCTACATCAATCACCAGCTAAGAGCTATATCAGCCTGGGGAAACCGATGGCAAGTGACATTTGCACCTGAGAAAACACAAATGATGATGGTCTCTAGGCACCATGATGGTAATGCCGGTGCAGTAGTAAGTGTAAATGGGAGAGTGTTGGTACCTGGGGAAGAAGTTGATATCCTTGGAGTGAAATTTGACTCCAAACTGACCATGAAAAACCACATTGTAAATCTTGCAAACAAGGCAGCCGGGAAGCTTACAGCACTTCGCCATATCTCACATCTGCTTGACAGTAGGAGTTGCAAGATTCTGTATGAGGCACAAGTATGTTCACACCTTGAGTATGCTTCACTTTCTTGGTTTGCCTGCCCCCCCTCATCTGCGGCTGCTTGACAGTAGAGAACAGAGCAAAACGTCTCATTTCTCACCAGAACCCATCCTGGATACATCTGTCATTTCAGCAGAGCCTTCAACACAGGAGGGATGTGGGTGGCATTACTGTTATGTACAAGGTCAACATCGTCAAAGTACCACACTTGGCTCCACTTCGAGGACAGCGAGAAGCAAGCTTCTATACCACAAGAAGGGCAGAAAGCAGCAACTTCACTCTGGCTTTACCCTTCTCCAGAACATCACTTCATCTGAGATCATTTATCCCCAGGATGACTCGAGTCTGGAACACATTTGTACAGCATTATGATGTCAACGATATAAAGTCAGTTGATCAAATGAAAATGCTTGCCCACAGATGGCTCCAACTTCATCCTGTTCCCTACTTGTATGTTTCATAACAATAAAAATGCTTTCAAATGAGCTGATGTAGATAACAGCTCTTAGCTTGTCAATAAAGTTAGGAACCCTTAACTTGTAAATAGCTTGTCAATAAAGCTAGGGATCCTTAACCTAACCTTGTCAAACCCTGTGTAAAAAAAAAAATAAGAGAGACACAGACAGACAGAGACCGTCAAGCTTGTGTGAGTGGAACAGTAAGAACAACTAGAAAACATCATAAGGTTCACTGGGGGCAGTGGGATGGTGCAGCAATCTTGAGTGACTGCACAATCAACAATTTAGAGTGCCACTGTGTCTGACAATGTGATTCAAGGAGTTTCATATACATGTACTCCAGCACTTCTAAAAACATTACTAGGACCTATAAATAATTTGTATACAGTAGGGCCCTGCTCTATGGCGTTTTGCCTTACGGCTTTCCGCTAATATGGACATTTCAAATTATGACCAGAACTCTCCATACAGCTCCCCCCACCTGACTTTAATAGTCACTGCACGCCACCTGGTTTGTTTACATTCTCTGTGAGCACCATGTCTCTCCATCATTTCTGAAAACTCCAAAATTTCAAGTGTTTTAAAGTTACTGTATTTCATATTTTATATATATACAGCCTCTCCTCACTTAGTGACGTATGTACTTGTTTACCGACGACTCGGTCTTATGACGGGCTCTCTGACCAGTATGCATACCTAAATAATGTATATTAGAGCTGATTTCCTGTTCTGTTTACATATTACAATATACAGTACACTACTGTATAACATTTAAAAATATACCAGAAATGTTATAAATGGTGCAAAGGTGACATTAAAATAATATCAAAGATGGTTGACACTAGCCCACTACCATAATAGTATGCTCCTCACTCAGCGACAAATTTGTTTACCGACGAGGTCTCAGGAATGGAACTTCGTCGTTAAGTGAGGAGAGGCTGTACTCTGATAATTATACTTATGTGTACCTGTACCTAAATAAGCTTGCACAGTGTGCTTGCATACAGGTACACATTAAAATCACTAAGAGTGTCTTATTAGTCTTGAAGATGCCATATTAATAATGATAATAATACATAATAAGCACTCTTGAGGTGCATTAAATGTCGTATATTACGTTAATATACTCATTTTCAGTAATCCATCAATATTTTTTAAAATTATATAATAAACATGATAAAAAAAATAAACCCCACAGTAGAATAAATTAACATAAAAATGAGATGCTTTTCCAGTCATCTTGTCAGAGTATCGGAAAGAATAAAGTTTTCTCTAGTTCAACACCAAAGAAAATTTGTACACAATAGTATTACTGGGGGTAACTGTAGAAAATTATTTCTTTCATATGCCTTCACTCAGAGCGTCATTCCTTCTAAATATGGTGTGTTACATTAGAATGGGAGTGTTGCTCTTTATTTATGCTACAGTACCAATGTGGAGACAACTTGTACACAACGTAAGGTGTTTGTATTATGGTACAAGCTTCACAAACATGGAAATGAGTATCAACCATAACCAGACACTTGTACACAATGTAAGGTGTTTGTACTATGGTATAAGCTTCAAAAACATGGAAATAAACGTGTATCAACCATAACCAGACACGTTCATCTGCTTGTTTACAGACTCTGCATCTCTGTCCTCTCTCATTTACTCATTCTCTCTCTTTCGTTTATTCATTTTATCTTGTATACTCACCTTTCACCCTAAATCAAGACTACAAATATTTTAAGGTAAGTAATGAGTGTAATGTACAGTGGAACCCCGAGTTTCGTCCTTAATCCGTTCCAGGAGCTAGGCCTAAAGTTGAAACGTCCTAAAGTCAAAGAAATATTTCCCATAAGAAATAATGTAAATCCAATTAATCCGTTCCTGCTGTCAGGAGGCATGACAAAATAGTACTTCAATATGACGCTATTATAAACTCTACGGCTTATCTATCAAAATTCATCTAATATGCCATAATAAACAATATAAATAACAAAATCCTGATATACACTCTAGAATGAATAAAATATGTATGTCATTACGTATGTGGTGGCGGGCATTCTTGCTCCAGCTATGAAAACGTCTTCCCATTCTTTCCTCCTTCAGACGTGTTAGTATAAGAGAAAACGAAGTTTGTGAGGCAAACTGCATTAGATCACTTCTTCCACAAGAAAACCATAATGTACAAATGAACTGGTGTACGTACACCATTTACATACCTTGCATAAGATAGGCAGAGCGGCTTATGCTGTCAGGAGTTTATTTCATTTCATCCTTTTTCTATTGCTTAATCGCTACACTTTGTCACTGAACTTAACTGCTTTAAACTCCACAACTTGCACCTGTGCTGGCGTGCAGGATCACATTAAAATCACCGAGTGTGTTATTAGTCTTGAAGATACCATATTAACCCTTTGGGGGTCGACAGCCCCTCTCCCAAACTCGTTCTCAGGATCGAAATTTTTTTGGAATTTTCTTTTTTCTTTTTAAATGATAGAGAATCTTTTTCCGATCATAACGACACCAAAAGTATGAAATTTGATTGAAAACTTACGGAATTATGCTCTCACGAAGTTATCGGTCTCGACGATATTTACGCATCGCGATTTCACCCACTTTGAGCCCATTTTTGGCCAATTCCAATGTTCCAGTCTACTAAAATCATAGCAATTTCGCTAGAACGCCATTTTCTCTATCGATTGAGTACAAGAAACTGACCATTTACCAATTTCAACTAGTACCCAAAAAAGTGGTCAGAAAATGGCAATTTGGCCAATTTCAAAATGGGGTCCAGAATACACAAGGCAGACATTTCTGGCACTAAAATAACATCTTCTCTGTTCATTAGTCACGTCTCCAGGCCCCTCTTATATTACTTTTGCTTTCTATTTTAATTTTTATTCTCACAAAAAATAGAAGATTTACTGTTATGTATACAATTGCATCATTGTAAAAACAGTATAAATAATATCAGCACACTTACTCGCCAGTTGATGAGTATTGGACGCATGGTGTGATTTGTTTACTCTTGAACATCGGCAAAAATTAAACATTTTTGCTACTTTGAACTCAATTTCAAGGTACTTGTCATCGTCAAACCAATCAAAATCACCTCTATTTCTTTAATATATCTTCCATTCTATCAAATGAGACCAAGAAAACGAGAATACATCAATAAATACCATACGAAAATAGACTGCAAAGTAGCTGTTTAAAAAAAAAAAAAAAAACCGGTAGTTTTTTTTTTCATTATGCACTGTGTGCTGCAGGAATTTTTTTTATACTGCGCACACTGACCACACAGACCCATTCTTTCATATGTAGGCCTACCAGCCATTTCCTGCTTAATTTGAGGCCGCTAGAATTTACGCGTACTTGTACGGCACCAACACTGGTGTGTAAAACGTACTAGTACGGCACCGACCCCGAAAGGGTTAATAATGATAATAACACAATGATAATCACAATGAGGCACATTAGTAATGATAATAACACAATAATAATCACTCTGAGGCACATAAAACGTTAATATAGACATTTTGCTTAATCCACATATGATATTTTTTCAAAATTATATAATAAACACACTACGTAACATATAAACATATAAATTAACATAAATACGAGATATTTTTCCAGTCGGCTTGATGGAGTGAACATAAACCATTCGTGTCCGGACTGCTAACAACAAAAAACAAAAACAACTGGTTTGTTTACAAAACTCACGAACTTTCTACATTCTCATTACTCATCTTGTTTACTCACCTCTCCCTCTACATTAAGACTACAAATATTTTAAGGTAAGTAATGAGTGTATACTGTATATGCATTTTATCGCTCTAGGGCACTTTAAAAGCCTAGTATGTAATGTGTGGGTGGGGTAGCCAGATGGGGGTTACATACCTACCACACTTTAATACCTACCTACCTTACTATTCACCTTGCACCCTATATTAAGACCATTAAGACTACAAATATTTTAAGGTAAGTAATGAGTGTACCGTATATGCATTTTATAAATAACAAAAAAGGCACAATACCGTGACTGGAACAATACACACACAACCCGCACATATAAAAGGGAGGAGCTTACGACGACGTTTCGGCCCGAAATTGTGGGCGAAATTGCCGATGCGTAAATGTCATCCATACCGATAACTTTGTGAAAGCATAATTCCATTAGTTTTCGATCAAATTTCATAATTTTTGTGGCGTTATGATCAGAAAAAGATTCTCTATCATTTCATAAGAGTTTTTTTTTTAATTCTTGGACCCTGAGAACGAGTTTCGGAGACCCCCCTTGGACCCTGAAAGGGTTTTAAGGAAAAATGTAAATTAGATTAGTCCTTTCAGACCCCCAAAAATACACATGCAAAAGCACTTACAATATTAAACTTACATAATTGTTCGATTTCCGAGGTGACCGAAACTCGGGGTCCACTGTATTTCTGTAAGTGGCAAGACTTTTGCATTTTATAGCTCTAGAGCACTTTAAATGCCCAGTATATTCGTAATGTAATGTTCACTCGAGGAGAAACAAAGCCAGACTGACTCACAACAGCTGCGTGGGAAGGCGGGCAGGTCTGGTACGCGGGACGAAACATGTGGCACAGTGTGAAACTCAGGACAAAATTTAGCTGAAAAAACAGTTCTAAACTCAAAGCGTCCAATACTCAGGGCAGATGAAACTCGGGGTTCCACTGTACAGTGGACCCCCGAGTTACAAACACCCCGGAAATCGTACAATTACAGTGGATCCCCGCCTAACGAACAAAATTCATTCCAGAAGCCTGCTCAAGTGAATTTACTTCCTTAGGAAATAATGTCACGTAGGTTAGTCTATTTCAGACCCCCAAAAATACACTTCCACAAGCACTTACAATATTATACTTACATAATTGTACGATTTCCGGGGTGTTCGTTAGGGTCCACTATACGTAAGTATAATATTGTAAGTGCTTTTGTAAGTGTATTTTTGGGGTTCTGAAATGGACTAACCTACTTGACATTATTTCTTAAGGGAGTAAATTCGTTCGGTAATGGCACTTAAGCAGGCTTCTGGAATGAATTTTGTTCGTTATTCGGGGTCCACTGTACTATATATGCATTTTATCGCTCTAGGGCACTTTAAATGTCGTAGTATATTTTGTATAGGTGGGGTGGCCAGGTGGGCTACCTCACCTACCACACCTGACTTCTTACAATAAACACTACTTGTCTCTCACCCAACATTAGGACTACAAATAATTTAAGGTAAGTAATGAGTGAGCCATGTGTGTATTTTATTTTGTTTTTAATACCTAGTTCTACTGCTAACTTAATGAATGTTAGTGTAAACTTGCTAACTGGCATTTACATGCATTTATAAGTGGAAAAAATGGCATTCTGCTTTCCGTCGATGTTCACTTTCTGGTTATAGCATGCCGCATAAGTGGGTCCCTACTGTATATTTCTAGACAATAGTATGTGACTGAGGCAGGTCAACATGTTCACCTGTCAATGTGTTTATGCCTGTTTCATTATTATTTCCGTACTTAATAACTGTGTAAAATAAAAAATTGGCTATGATGTCACAAGATCTACTTCAAACTATAATTATCAGAAATTAAAATTAAAAAAAAAAAAATTAAATTGGCAATACAGTGGATCCCCGAGTTTCAGTCATAATTCATTCCAGAAGGCTGTTCAAGTGCCATTACCGAACGAATTTGTTCCCTTAACCCTTTCAGGGATATTGACGTACTAGTACGGCTTACGCCCTGGGGTTATTGCCGTACTAATACGCCTAAATTCTAGCGCCCTCAAATCAAGCAGAAACAGGCTGTTAGGCCTAGATGTGATAGAATGGGTCTGTGCGGTCAGTGTGCGCAGTATAAAAAATTTCCTGCACCACACAGTGCATAATGAGGAAAAAAAACTCTGACCGTATTTTTGGTTTAAAACAGCGACTTTGCAGTCTATTTTCGTATGGTATTTATTGATGTATTCTCGTTTTCTTGGTCTCATTTGATAGAATGGAAGATATATTACAGAAATAGAGATGATTTTGATTAGTTTGACAATGACAAGTACCTTGAAATTGAGCTCAAAGTAACGAAAATGTACGATTTTTGACGATGTTCACGAGTAAACAAATCACACCATGCGTCCAATACACATCAACTGACGAGTCTAATATTCATGCACAAGTGCTCTGATATTGTTTATACCATTTTTACAATGATGCAGTTGTATACATAACAGTAAATCTTCTATTTTTTGTGAGAATAAAAATTCAAAATAATAAGCAAAAGTAATGTAAGAGGGGCCTGGAAAGGTGACTAATGAACAGAGAAGATGTTATTTTATTGCCAGGAATGTCTGCCTTGTTTATTCTGAACCCTATTTTGAAATTGGCATCATTTGAAATTTGTGTGAAATTGGCCAAATTGCCATTTTCTGACCACTATTTTGGTTAGTTGTAATTGGTAAATAGGCGGTTTCTTGTACTCAATCGATAGAAGAAATGGAGTTCTATTGAAATGGCTATAATTTTAGTAGACTGAAACATTGAAATTTGCCGAAAATAGGGCTCAAAGTGGGCGAAATCGCCGATGCGTAAATGTCATCCATACCGATAACTTTGTGAAAGCATAATTCCGTTATTTTCGATCAAATTTCATAATTTTTGTGGCGTTATGATCAGAAAAAGATTCTCTATCATTTCATAAGTTTTTTTTTTTTTAATTCTTGGACCCTGAGAACGAGTTTCGGAGACCCCCCTTGGACCCTGAAAGGGTTAAGGAAAAATGTAAATTTGATTAGTCCTTTCAGACCCCCAAAAATACACATGCAAAAGCACTTACAATATTAAACTTACATAATTGTTCGATTTCCGAGGTGACCGAAACTCGGGGTCCACTGTATTTCTGTAAGTGGCAAGACTTTGGCATCATGTGAACAACTGGAACCAACTTTGCTGCTTTATATCTCAATAAGCAACGATGTTAATTTTTTGGGGGGTTTATTACACAGAAAATTGCATTTTTTTTTTTTTTCAAAATATTTGGAGCACTAGCAGTGAAAACGTAGATCAATGTCTGGACAGTTAAAAGGTTAACCCTTCGAGGATCCAGATCCCCAATCTGAAAATTCCCCACAGGGTCCAAGAATATAAAAATATTTTTTCTTATGAAATGATAATCTTTTTCTGAAGGTAATAAAAGAAAAAAAATACAAAATTTGATAAAAAATTGATGAAATTACACTCGTGAATTTTGATGTGTCAATGATATTTATGCATCGGGGGTTTTGCTGACTTTGAGTCCTATTTTCAGCCAATTACGCTGTTCCATTAGACGAAATTCTTAAGCTATTTTGCTAGTATTTGTTCCATTTTATCTATTGAGCACAAGAAATTTCCCAGTCAACTATTTCAACTATCCAATAAAGTGAATGGAAATTGGTAATTTTGCTAATTTCACTCACAGTTCAAAATATTCCAATTTCAAAATAGTCCAGAATAAACAATGCAGGCATTCCTGGCACTAAAATAACATTTCTTCTGTTTATTAGTTCTGTTTCCAGGTTTTACAGATAAATTCCATTTTGATTTTTTATTCCCATAAATAATTTTTATTCACACCAAAAAATATAAGATTTACTGTTATGTAATATTGTAATAATTGTATAAATAATAAGAGCATTCATGAATGCACATTAGACCCAGAAGCTGATGTGTATTGGACATGTGATGTGATTTGTTTACTCCTGAACATCGGCAAAAATCAAACATTTCCACTACTTCGACCTCAATTTCAAGCCGCCAAATTCCCAGCATCCAAATTCCCACCCACCAAATCATATTTAAGTTTCCCGCCACCCGAGCGTCCCTACTACCTTCGTTCCGACCCGGCAGCCAGCCCGCCCACCACTCACTCACTGAGTGTTTTCTTTGTTCATTATTTGTTATTAAACTTCAGTACATATAACATGTATGTAGTACTATATAGTACAATATTTTACTATGTTTTCATGCATTTTATGATTGTTTATGGTTCAATAGGTTAAGGAAGCAGTAAGTAATGAATGTACTAAATATAGGTTATCTATTACATTTATTCCAAATTGATATCAGAAACATGATAAATACCCTAGAACTGTAATAAAGATGCTAAAATGAATAATATATGCCATATTATATGAGTAGGGTAAAAGAGCAGGCAGACCGCCACCATAAAAGATGTTTACATATGGGTGTGAAGCATGGGTGATGAATGTCGCAACGAGGAGAAGGCTGGAGGCAGTGGAGATGTCATGTCTGAGGTCAATGTGTGGTGTGAATATAATACAGAGAATTCGGAGTTTGGAAATTAGGAGGAGGTGCGGGATTACCAAAACTATTATCCAGAGGGCTGAGGAGGAGTTAATGAGGTGGTTCGGACATGTAGAGAGAATGGAACGAAATAGAATGACCTCGAGTGTATAAATCTGTAGTGGAGGGAAGGCGGGGTAGGGGTCGCCCTAGGAAAGGTTGGAGGGAGAGGGTAAAACAGGTTTTGGGTGCGAGGGGCTTGGATTTCCAGCAAGCATGCGTGTGCGTATTTGATAGGAGTGAATGGAGACAAATGGTTTTTAATACTTGACGTGCTGTTGGAGTGTGAGCAAAGTAACATTTATGAAGGGATTCAGGAAACCGGCAGGCCGGACTTGAGTCCTGGAGATGGAAAGTACAGTGTCTGCACTCTGAAGGAGGGGTGTTAATGTTGCAGTTTTATAACTGTAGTGTAAAGCACCCCTCTGGCAAGACAGTGATGGAGTGAATGATGATGAAAGTTTTTCTTTTTCGTTTAAAGACCATAACAAGACAAAGATCACAACAGCCAGGAAGATGACGGGGTGGGTATTGAGAACTTTCAAAACAAGGGAAATAATGCCGATGGTGACACTATTCAAATCGCTAGTGCTCCTCACTTAGAATACTGCTCAGTGCTGACGGCCCGTTCAGGGCAGGAGAAATAGCAGAGCTGGAACAAATCCAGAGATCGTTTACGGCTCACATTGAGCCATTGAAACATCTAAATTATTGGGAACGCCTTCAAGTCTTGAACATGTACTCATTGGAGCGAAGGAGAGAGAGATACATGATAATATATACATGGAAAGTACTTGAGGGCCTGGTCCCAAATCTGCACACTGCCATAACAACATACTGGAGTGAGAGATATGGGAGAAAGTGTAAAATAAACCCAGTGAGGAGCAGGGGTGCGGTGGGGACAATACGGGAGCACTGTATTAACATCCGGGGTCCCAGACTATTCAACATCTTACCAGAAGATATCCGAAACACGGCTGGAACCAGTGTAGAAGCCTTCAAGAGGAAACTGGACAAATATCTTCACCAGGTGCCAGATCAACCAGGCTGTGATGGATATGTGGGGCAGCGGGCCTCCAGCAGCAACAGCCTGGTTGACCAGGCAAGCACCAGACGAGCCTGGCCCATGGCCGGGCTCAGAGAGTAGATACTCTCGAAACTCTTCAAAGGTATATCAAAGGTAAAGCAAAGGCCACCCTGCCTTGGTGGGAATCGGCCGATGTGTTAATAAAAAAAAAAAAAAATCAGGGTAAACATGTCTAAATCACTCTTGTTATAAGAACAAATGCAAAAATAGCATTTATTATTTTTAGAATAATAATTTATAATAATTGATCTGGAGCACTTTAAATGTCATTAGTATTTGGTAGCTGACATTTAGAGCACTTCACAGCAATTATTATTATTATTATTATTATTTTTCCCAACAATATATTGTAGGAAATAATAATAATAATAATAAATAATAATTAATAATAATTAATAATTATTATTATATTTATTAACACATCGGCCGATTCCACCAAGGCAGGTGGCCCGAAAAGAAAAACTTTCATCATCATTCACTCCATCACTGTCTTGCCAGAAGGGTGCTTTACACTACAGTTATAAAACTGCAACATTAACACCCCTCCTTCAGAGTGCCGGCACTGTACTTCCCATCTCCAGAACTCAAGTCCGGCCTGCGTTTCCTGAATCCCTTCATAAATGTTACTTTGCTCACACTCCAACAGCACGTCAAGTATTAAAAACCATATGCCTCCATTCACTCCTATCAAATACGCTCACACATGCTTGCTGGAAGTCCAAGCCCCTCGCACACAAAACTTCCTTTACCCCTCCCTCCAACCTTTCCTAGGCCGACCCCTACCCCGCCTTCCCTCCACTACAGATTTATACACTCTCGAAGTCACTCTGTCTCGTTCCATTCTCTCTACATGTCCAAACCACCTCAACAACCCTCCTCAGCTCTCTGAACAATCGTTTTGGTAATCCCGCACCTCCTCCTAATTTCCAAACTCCAATTCTCTGCATTATATTCACACCACACATTGACCTCAGACATGACATCTCCACTGCCTCCAGCCTTCTCCTCGTTGCAACATTCATCACCCATGCTTCACACCCATATAAGAGCGTTGGTATAACTATACTCTCATACATTCCCTCTTTACTTCCATGGACAAGGTTCTTTGTCTCCACAGACTCAAGTGCTCCCTCACCCTTTTCCCCTCATCAATTCTATGATTCACTCATCCTTCATAGACCCATCCGCGACATGTCCACTCCCAAATATCTGAATACATTCACCTCCTCCATACTCTCTCCCTCCAATCTGATATCAATCTTTCGTCACCTATTCTTTTTGTTATCCTCATCACCTTACTCTTTCCTATATTCACTTTCAATTTTCTTCTTTTACACACCCTACCAAATTCATCCACCAACCTCTGCAGCTTCTCTTCAGAATCTCCCAAAAGCACAGTGTCATCAGCAAAAAGCAACTGTGACAACTCCACTTTGTATTTGCTTCTTTATCTTTTAGCCCAACACCTCTTGCCAAGACCCTCGCATTCACTTCTCTTACAACCCCATCTATAAATATATTGAACAACCACGGTGACATCACACATCCTTGTCTAAGGCCCACTTTTACTGGGAAATAGTCCCTTCCCTCCTACACACTCTAACCTGAGCCTCACTATCCTCATAAAAACTCTTCACTGCTTTCAGTAACCTTCCTCCTATTCCATACACCTGCAACATCTGCCACATTGCCCCCCTATCTACCCTATCATACGCCTTTTCCAAATCCATAAATGCCACAAAAACATCTTTACCCTTATCCAAATACTGTTCACCTATATGTTTCACTGTAAACACTTGGTCTACACACCCCCTACCTTTCCTAAAGCCCCCTTGTTCATCTGCTATCCTGCTTTCTGTTTTACTCTTAATTCTTTCAATAATAACTCTACCATACACTTTACCAGGTACACTCAACAGACTTATTCCCCTATAATTTTTGCACTCTCTTTTGTCCCCTTTGCCTTTATACAAAGGAACAATACACGCTCTCTGCCAATCCCTAGGTACCTTACCCTCTTCCATACATTTATTAAATAATAGCACCAACCACTCCAAAATTATATCCCCACCTGCTTTTAACATTTCTATCTTTATCCCATCAATCCCAGCTGCCTTACCCCCTTTCATTCTACCCACTGCCTCACAACTTCCCCTACACCCACAACTGGCTCTTCCACACTCCTACAAGATGTTATTCCTCCTTGCCCTACACACGAAATCACAGCTTCCCTGTCTTCATCAACATTTAACAAATCCTCAAAATATTCTCTCCATCTTCCCGATACCTCTAACTCTCCATTTAATAACTCTCCTCTCCTATTTTTAACTGTCAAATCCATTTGTTCTCTAGGCTTCCTCAACTTATTAATCTCATTCCAAAACTTTTTCTTATTTTCAACAAAATTTGCTGATAACATCTCACCCATCTCTCATCTGCTCCTTTTTACATTGCTTCACCACTCTTTTAACCTCTCTTTTTCTCTCCATATACTCTTCCCTCCTTGCATCACTTCTACTTTGTAAAAACCTCTCATATGCTAACTTTTTCTCCTTACTACTCTCTTTACATCATCATTCCACCAATCGCTCCTCTTCCCTCCTGCACCCACTCGCCTGAACCACAAACTTCTGCTGAACACTCTAACACTACATTTTTAAATCTACCCCATACATTTTCGACCCCATTGCCTACACTCTCACTAGCCCATCTATCCTCCAATAGTTGTTTATATCTTACCCTAACTGCCTCCTCTTTTAGTTTATAAACCTTCACCTCTCTTTTACTTACTGATTCTATTTTCCTTGTATCCCATCTACCTTTTACTCCCACTGTAGCTATAACTAAAAAGTGATCTGATATATCTGTAGCCCTCTATAAACATGTACATCCTGAAGTCTACTCAATAGTCTTTTATCTACCAATACATAGTCCAACAAACTACTGTCATTACGCCTACATCATATCTTGTATACTTATTTATCCTCTTTTTCTTAAAATATGTATTACCTATAACTAAACCCTTTCTATACAAAGTTCAATCAAGGGCTCCCATTATCATTTACACCTGGCACCCCAAACTTACCTACTACACCCTCTCTGTATGTTTCTCCCACTTTAGCATTTAGGTCCCCTACCACAATTACTCTCTCATTTGGTTCAAAAGTTCTATACATTCGCAACATCTCCCAAAATCTCTCTCTCTCCTCTACCTCCTCTCTTCTCCAGGTGCATAACGCTTATTATGACCCACTTTTGCATCCGACCCTTATTTTAATCCACATAATCCTTGAATTTACACATTTATATTCCCTCTTTTCCTTCCATAACTGATCCTTCAACATTATTGCTACCCCTTCCTTAGCTCTAACTCTCTCAGATACTCCTGACTTAATCCCATTTATTTCTCCCCACTGAAACCGCCTACCCCTTCAGCTTTGTTTCGCTTAGGGCCAGGACATCCAACTTCTTTTCATTCATAACATCGGCAATCATCTCTTTCTTATCATCCACTACATCCACGCACATTCAGACAACCCAATTTTATAAAGTTTTTTTTCTTCTCGTTTTAGTAGATTTGTACAGGAGAAGGGGTTACTAGCCCATTGCTCCCGGCATCTTAGTCGCCTCATACGACACGCATGGCTTACGGAGGAAAGATTCTTTTCCACTTCCCCATGGACAATAGAGAAAATAAAAAGAACAAAAAGCTATTAAGAAAAGAAGAAAAACCTAGATGTGTGTATGTATATATATGCATGTGTATGCCAGTGTAGTGTGACCTAAAGTGTAAGTAAAGTAGCTAGATATACCTGTTATCCAGCGTGTTTATGAGACAGAAAAAAAGACACCAGCAATCCTACCATCATGTAAAACAGTTTCAGGTTTCTGTTTCACAGTCACCTGGCAGGACGGTAGTACCTCCCTGGGTGGTTATAATAATAATAATAATTAATAATAATAATAATAATTGCTGTGGAGTGCTCTAAATGTCAGCTACCAAATACTGATAACATTTAAAGTGCTCCAGGTCAATTATTATAATTATTATTCTAAAAACAATAAATGCTATTTTTGCATTTGTTCTTATGACAAGAGTGATTTAGGCATGTTTACCCTGATGTAAACATCTCTTATGGTGGCGGTCTGCCTGCTCTCTTACCCCACTCATATAATATGGCATATATTATTAATTTCAGCATCTTTATTACAGTTTTAGGGTATTTATCATGTTTCTGATATCAATTTGGAATAAATGTAATAGATAGATAATCTTTATTACTAATATTAGTGTAATTACACAACATTTTATTAGCACTAAGGCTAGCATCCACCACCTATGACGAATCACCAGACACTGACAAACTGCTCGCCTCTCCTCCCTCCAATAGCTCCTCCCACTTCGTAACGATGTTAGATGGTGAATGTAATGTATTTTTCTGTAAGCTTAACTCGTTGTATGTGTATTTTACTTTTTTATTGTTTTCTGTAATATATGAGTTATGCAAATTAAAATAAAGTTATGAAGTTGGAGTTTCATTTTTTTTTCTAATGTATACATATTTAATTCAACATTTGGCATCATTACAAAGTGGGCGGAGCTACAGCAGAGGGAGAAGAAGCAGTGTGTATGTAACTCTTGATTCTCCATGACACTTCACAACACTATAAAATACGTATTGTATAATTATACTATTACAGGCCTCCCTCCACAGCCAGCTCATGTCAAAATAACATGTATATAGTACATTATTTTACGATGTTTATATGTGTTTTATGATTGTTCATGTTCAATAGGTTAAGGAAGCAGTATTGTATTATATTTCCCTATAATATATTGGGGCACCAAACATTCGCGATTTTTCAACATTCACGAGGCTCTTGATCCCCTAACCCTCGCGAATGTTGAGGGAGACCTGTACTTTCAGTCCTGAAACCAATCAAAATCATATCTATTTCTGTAATGTATCTTCCATTCTATCAAATGAAACCAAGAAACCATGAATACAACCATAAAAAACATACAAAAATACACCGCAAATTTGCTGTTTTAATCCAAAACACGGTCTCAGTTTTTTCTTATTATGCACTGCGTGCTGCAGGATTTGTTTTACTGTATATGGTGCACACTTACCACATAAATGCATTCTCTCATATCTAGGCCCAAATTTACCACTCTCAGCCTATCTGAGTGAGCTGAGCTTATGACATAGTACTACGGCTTGGACCCTGGCTTCAAAGCCGTAGAACTATGGGACGGACCCTCAAAGGGTTAAGTAGTCTTAACCCTTCCAGGGTCGGTCCCATTGTATCATGGCTCTGAAGCCAGTGTTGGTCCCATAGTACAACGCCATGAGCTCAGTTCACTCAGATAAGCTGTGAGCGGTAAATTTGGGCCTAGATATGAGAGAATGGGTCTATGCAGTAAGTGTGCACCATTTAAAAAAAATATTACAGCATGCAGTGCATGAGGAAAAAACTGTGACCGTGTTTTTGGTTTGAAACAGTGACTGTGCGGTGTACAGTGGTACCTCGAGTTACGATATTTTTTTGTTCGAGAATGCTGTTCAAGTGCCATTACCAAACGAATTTATCCCCATAAGGAATAATGTAAAATACACTAGTCCTTTTACACCCCCAAAAATATACTTACAAAAGCATTTAAAAAAATAAACTTACATAAAAGGGCGATTTTGGGGACCATCGTAACTCAAGGTACCACTGTATTTTCAAATGGTTTTTATTGTTGTATTCTCAGTTTCTTGGTCTAATTTGTTAGAATGGAAGATATATTACAAAAATAGATATGATTTTGACTGGTTTCAGAACTGAAAGTAGCTTGAAATTGAGCTCAAAGTAACGGAAATGTTTGATTTTTGCTGATATTCCAGAGTACACATATGATATCACTTGTCCAATATGCATCCAACTGGCCAGTCTAATATGCATTTAGGAATGCACTGACATTACACAATTATTACAATAATGCAGTAGTCTGAATAACAGTAAATCTTGTTTTTGGTGAGAATAAAAATTCAAAATGGAAAGCTAGCATAATATAAGAGGGGCCTGGAGACATGACTAATGAACAGAGAAAATGTTATTTTAGTGCCAGGAAATATCTGCATTGTTTATTCTGGACACTTATTTTGAAATTGGCATTTCTTGAACTTTGTGCAAAATTGGCCAAATTATCAATTTCTTATCACTTTATTGGGTAGTTGAAATAGTTGAATGTTCAGACATACTAGCGAAATAGCTAGGAATTTAGTCAATTGTAAGGCATACTAGCGAAATAGCTAAGAATTTGGTCAATTGGAACAATTTAATTGGCCTAAAATGAGACTCAAATTGGATAAAATTGCTGATGCGTCAATATCACCAATGCAACAAAATTCACGAGTGTAATTTCGTCAAATTTTGTACTTTTTGTTTTATTACCTTCAGAAAAAGATTCACTACCTTTTCATAAAAATATATTTTTTTTCTTAAATTTTCCAACCCTGAGAGCAAGATTGGGAGAAGGGGTAGCAACCCTGAAAGAGTTAAAGCATTAGAATTAGTCTGCTCAAAATGCACCGCATGCTAGTGGCTTTCTTTTGTGCTTAACAATATTTCATTACATGTAAACTACATTACCTGTATACTTCAGAAAAGAAATAAATTGTTTATTTTGTTTGTGTGTGTGTGTGTGTGTGTATAGTACAATTTAAATAAGTATGCATTAACCCTTTGACTGTTTCGGACGTATATTTACGTCTTACGAGCCAATGTTTCGGACGTATTTATACGCCTAAATTCTAGCGGCTTCAAATGAAGCGGGAGAAAGCTGATAGGCCTACATGTGAGAGAATGGGTCTGCGTGGTGGGTGTGCGCAGTATGAAAAAAATCGGGGACCCAGTGGTGCATTGTGGGAGCGCCATGTTTGTAGTCCTTGTTCACCATGCCTGGCGGTAAGAAGTACCTCACTCCCCGGCGAATTGGAGGCCTTCTCTTCCCAAGTGATAGTTCTAACAGCGATGGAAGTGCCAGTGAAAGTTAATTCCATGGTTTTCAAGAGGGTGTGACCGAAAGTAGTGCCCAGGATAACATAATTAGTGATGAAAACCCAGATGACCCACAGCCTTCCACCTCTGGTGCTGGGCCGTCTCATTCACGTTCACCTGTACGAGAACGAAAGAGGAAACTATTTCCCCGTGTAGAAGACTCTGATGTGAGCAGTGTAAGTGATGATGACAGTGATTTTAAAGTTATTGAAAGCAGTTCTAGTGGCGACAGTGAGGGAGATTATTCTCCAGTGAAGCGGCAGTATGTACGACGCAACATGCGTTCTGGTAGTGTGCCATATGCTATTCCAAGGAAAAGGAGTAAATCTCGGAGTACATCTCTTGGCCCTACACCAATAATTGATAATGAAGATGACGATATTGTTACAATGGGGATGCGTAATGTGCGTGGGGCAGGTGGTGGTGTTGGCGGTGGCATGAGTCATGTGCCACCACGAGCGGGCCACGCTGCTAACTCAGCACAACCACCATCAACCACCCCCACACTTCCACAACCTGCACAACCACAACCTGCACAGCCACAACCTGCACAACCACAACCTGCACAACCACCTGTCAATATCCAGTACGCACCAGCAGACCGCATCTGGGATTGGCAGCAAGGTGACAATTTTGTTCCCAATCCCCATGACTTTGATGAAGCACAAAGTGGAATACGGCCATCGTGTACACTTGGGAACAATGCTACTGAACTGGAATGCTTTCAGTTATTCTTCGATGAACCCCTGATGGACATTGTTGTCAGGGAAAGCAACACATACTATGAGTACACCATGGCAAACACATTTCTTTCACCAAATTCACGGCTACACCAGTGGAAGGACACAACTGTGGCAGAGATGTACTTGTTCTTTGCCACAATAATGCTTATGCCACATGTTTATAAGCACACTGTCACCACATACTGGTCGACAGAACGCCTGATTTCAACCCCAGGTTTTAGTGATATTATACCAGTGAATCGTTTTTTGATACTGTTGCGTATGCTTCACTTTTCTGATAAAACCAGGCCTGACAGAAACGACAGGTTATATAAGATCAGGAATGTGTTCATGTACCTGAAACAAAAGTGTTGTATGTATTTTTATCCCTTCAGGAAGCTTGTTATTGATGAGTCTTTGATTTTGTTCAAAGGCAGACTGTCATTCAAGCAGTATATACCAAGCAAGAGGAAACGCTTTGGTATAAAGTTATTTGTACTGTGTGATTGCAAAAGTGGTCTGGTTCTGGATCTAATTGTGTACACTGGCAGTAATACATTGAGAGATACCATGAAGTTATTGGGTATCTCTGGTGATGTGGTTAGAACAATGATGGAACCATATCTTGGTAAGGGGCATATATTATATACTGATAACTGGTACACGAGCCCTTTACTCAGTGATTTCTTGCGAGTGAACATGACAGACTTGTGTGGCACAGTGCGTGCAAATCGTAAACATATGCCTAGGTTTGACGCTGGCACTCGTAGAGGTGAAGTGCAGGTGTTTGCTGCCAATGATATCATGGCATTTCGGTGGCAAGACAAACGTGATGTCACATTGTTGACATCAGTTCACAGACATGAAATGGTAGACAGTGGAAGACAGAATAGAGAGACCAATGAACCCATTCTAAAACCTGCAGCTGTGATGGACTACAACCTCAATATGCACTTAGTGGACAAATGTGACATGCAGATTGGGTTTGCTGATTGTGTACGCAAAAGTTATAAGTGGGACATAAAACTCTTTTTCCATCTTCTTGACATTTCCATGCTGAATGCTTATAACATGTACAAGTTGAAGACCAACAACAAACCCAAATATGGTGAATTTTGTTTGTCAGTCATCAGACAAATAATATTCAAGTACCAAGGAGCAACACCTGCAATAGACCAGCGCCCACGAAATTATCAACACATGCCCTCTCGTATGAGGCCTGGTGATCACTACCCCATACAAGTGCCTGCTACTACTCTCAAGAAAAATGCTCAGAAGAGGTGTTTTGTCTGTAAACATTCCACAAAACGCCCACAAACACGCAAGACACTCGTTTTATGTGTGAGGAGTGTAAAGTACCACTGTGCTTATACCCATGTTTCAAAGAGTTCCACAAGCTGCAGGAGTTCTAGGAAAGTGTTCAGTGAGTGTACATATGTATATATATTATAGAACAATAGTAATGAACATTTTTGTCGTTGTTTGTTTGTGTAAACAAGTTTTGTAAACAATATAAACATACCATTGTTTGTGAAGTTATTGTGGTGCAAACAGCGAGTGTATATATATACATTGCACCTTACTGTGGTCTCACAGGCCACATAAGTTACATAAAAAAAGAAAATAGTGAAAAAAACAAGAAATCTACGAATGGAAGTAAACAGAAGTTTACCGAGTCAGCGGAATTCGCCGATGTTGCCATACGCAGCTCAAATTGTGCCAACTTTACGCCTCCATATCTCGGTAAGTACTGATGGCAAAAATTTTTTAGGCTTAAAACAATCAGCAAAATAATCCTAACATTTTGGTAAGAAAAAATAATTTTTTTTCGAATATTTCCCGACATAGAATGACAGTTTCAGAAAGGGGTCTCCGACAGTCAAAGGGTTAATACTTCAAACTGATTCAGTAATCTTCAGTTAAGCAGGATTTCTTAAGTAGTTTCAAACTGATTCAATGTAGGAAGTTAGTTATTTTCTGTATAATTATAATGGACCAAGATGAGTAATTAATTTTCTATGAAAGGACACAGAGTTAATTGTTTCTAAGAACGGGTTCAGACCCGTGTTGTTTAGGATATCTTCCCAGCATGTTTTGTTTAGGATAAGGTTAATTTGATCCCAATGGATATTTTTGTTATTGAAACTGAATCTGGTAAAGTCACCCTTGTAAATGATATCATTTTCCTGGTCAGGATCCCTGTGCATACAAGTGTGAACTCTGATTAGGTTGTGATCCAAATCTGTCTTTGATACTGTTATATTTTGTACCAGACTGTAATTATTAGTGAAAGTAAGGTCAAGTCTTGTTGGCACCACTATTTGATGGCTTAAGGTGAATAAGTAATTATGTTAATTGTTCATAATATAACCCCATTCATTAGATACATACTACTGGTATGGCATACATAAAACTTATCTGAATTACAGTGGAACCTTGGTTTTTGTTTGCCCTGGTTTATGTTGAATTCGGTTTTCAACAACTATTTTCGTCAAAATACTGTCCCAGTTTTCATTCGTCACCTTGGTTTTCGTCCACCGTACCGTACGTGTCTGCCTGCCTGTGCCCACACAAAGCATCCCATGCACGCATTCTGAGTCAGCCTGGCTTTGTTGGTGGTAGAGGGTGGTAGTGATGGTGGTAGAGGGTGGTAGTGATGGTGGTAGTGATGGTGGTAGAGGGTGGTAGTGATGGTGGTAGTGATTGTTCCATAATGCCTTGTCCCATTTTAGGCAAATCTTAAAGAGACGCCAGAAACAGACCCCACTGGACAGACATTTTGTGCGACAGGGGTCCAGTGCCAGTAAAAGACAAAGAAGGGAAGTAACCCCGGATAGGGACTTGATACCTGAAGTCCTTATGGAAGGGGATTCCCCTTCCAAACAAACTCTCCTCCCTCTCCCCTCCTTGCTGTCTTCCATATGCCAACAAGAGTTATGAATAAAGGTAAAACTGATTTAAATGTTCATTTATCCATTAAAATTAGTGCTTTATATTTATTTCTCATTATTTTCTGTATGTAAAACTATAGTTATTCTCTATAAAACGTATTTTTGTTAATATTTTTGGGTGTCTGGAACGGATTAATTGGATTTACATTATTTCTTATGGGAAATATTGCTTTAGTTTTCGTCGAATTTGGTTTTCGTCAGACTCTCTGGAACGAATTAAAAACAAAAACCAAGGTTCCACTGTAATCACCCATTTCATAATGTCAGTTGCTGGCCCATAGAGTCAACTGCAATAGCAAAGGCTGTTTTAATAAATAAGGAATGAGGCATTTTTAATCCTTTTACTGTCCATGACGTAGTTCTACATCATGAACTCAGCTCACACAGATAAGCTGTGAGCAATAAATTTTGGAAGATGAGAGAATGGGTCTGTGCAGTGTGCACTATATAAAAAAAATCCTGCCCCACACAGTGCATAATGGGGAAAACAAAACTATTACCATGGGTGACTTAAAATGGCAACACTGGAGTGTTTTCTAGGATGGTTTTATTGCATGCTTCTTGGTATCACTTGGATAGAATGCAAGACTGGAAATAGCTTGAAATTGAGTCAAAGTAGCAGAAATATTTGGCTTTTGCCAATATTCCTGATGGCAGGTGAGGCCCCCTACACCCTGCAGTCTGTTTTATGAGTTTTTAATAGGTCTGAATCAATTATTAGGACACTGTAAAACATAACCAATCATTCCTGGTTATATTTATCCTCAATATTTTTGTGTGATTAAAAATGGAAGGCAACAGTAATATAGGAGAGGCCTGGGGACTTCATTAATGAACAGACAAAATATTTTAGTTCCAGGAATGCCAACACTGTTTATTTAGTACTCCGTTTTTATACTGGTATTTTTATAGGGTGCTTAAAATAGTTGAATGAGTAATTTGTGGTGCTCGATCTACAAAACCGAAGGCATACTAGACAAATAGCTAAGAATTTATAATAACCTAAGTTATTATAAAACAAAAGGTTATCATGTTTTATAACTGCTGATTCTAGAATATGTCTTTCCAGCCAGGATGTATTAGGTGCTATAATTCTAGCTTCCAACCATTTTGCAGGTTATTGCATATGTGAATATGATTATATATGTCATCAGATTTCTGTGATGTTCAAATTGAGTACGTACTTGCCTATAGTCAGACTCCGGGAGTCGAAAAACTCTTGTAACTCATAAAGGTACGGTATATTCTGGCATATCAAGTGAACGAGCATATAAGATGATGTTTCCAAGCAGTTGTAACATAACGTTAGTAAACAACTGCTAAACCATAACCCAAAGTCTACCCTTGACCCTGACCTTCAGCATATAAGGTGCAGGCTGATTTTACAAGATTTTTTTGTGAGAAAAAGAAAAAAACGCCTTATATGCCGTAAAATACAGTAGTATATCAAATGTAAAGGTACAGGTGGTGTGCTAGCCTCACCTCGAGGAGTTTACACATCTGTCCAATATAAAATAAGTTGCACCTGTTGCATCCCACTTTGTAGATACCTCCCACAGTTTTTTTGGAGAATTCTTGATCACCATGCTTTTAAAAGTCCCTGAATTATTGAAAACTACTTTTACATTAAATCTTTTTAGAGTATTCGGGAAAACCGATATATACTGTAGTCCCCCCCATATCCATAGGTGATAAATTCCAAGACCTACCGAGGATGCCTGAAACCACGGATAGTAGCAAACTCTATATATACAGTAGACAGACCATCAATTAACATGGTAGTTATGTTCCTGAAAATGCAATGTTAGATGAAATCATGTTAAACAAACTGAAAAACCTATGGAAAAAATAGGGTTATGTTCCTGGGACCTCCAAAAAAGCCAAATAACTTTTTTCAGGTCTCCAAATGTTACAAAAAAATAAATGATAATGTAATTGCTGTTCTTTGTTGAGATGCATTATGTTTAATGCATTGTTTAAGGCTACAAATGTAACAGAAATAATATTTCTTACCTTATATTGTGGTTGCAGGTATACGTCAATGATTGTGAACAGAGTGGAGAGGGATGCTGTGGCCCTACTGGGCAGAGGTGGAAGGTTGTGGATTGTTAAGTAAGTTTATTCAAGTACTGGTACACAAATTCAGTTACATAAATTATCATACATAGCAGCATACAGTCAACCCCTGGTGATAGACGGCGTCGGAGGTCGTCCAAATCGGAGTTAGACAGGTTTTTTAATGAGAATTTTGGCTCGGTATTAGACAAGCCACTCGGAGTTGGACGAGTTGGCTATTCGTCCCGGACCCGTATGCGTGGCCCAGCTGGGCCCGGGCACTCCACGGAGCGTCAGTGCTATTGTTTACAAGCGAGAGCAACCACCATCCACGCATTCATACCAGTATATTGTCATTATTCCACTGTTTTTAGTGCTTGCAACTGCTAAATAAGCCCCCAAGGGCCCCAAGAAAGCTCCTAGTGCCAAGCCTGTGGTAAAGAGTGTAGCAGGGGGTGAAGCATTCATGCAGGGAGTGAAGCAGGGATGCAGGGAGTGTAGCATTCATGCAGGGAGTGTAGCATTCAAAGAAAAAGGCCAGTAACCTCAGAAAAGAACTTGCCACCTGCAGTGTTAATGGAAGGGGATTCCCCTTCCAAACACTAGCATACTACTCCATCCTCTCCCCTCCTCCCGTCTTGCACACATCAACAACTCTTCAATAAATGTAAGTGACATGTTATTGTACTATTATTTCTTTTTGTCATAAAATTGTGTGTAATTTAATGTCAAAAAGTTCTAAAAAAATATTTTATTTTAATACTTTTGGATGTCTGGAACGGATTAATTTTATTTCCACTATTTCTTATGGGGAAATTAGAATCGGAAATCGACCAAACCGGTGATCAAAGGGCCCTCTGGAACGGATTACCGGCGATAACCGGGGGTTGAATGTATTTGTATATTACCTAGGAAAACCCAAAAAAAGTCAGTGACTTATTTCCACTGGGATCCTTGCAATATCTTATTATTTAAACCTTAAAAGTTAAAACAGCTAAGGTGGATGGTTGAGGCTTTGGCACTAAAGTCAATAGTTGTACTGGAGTAGTCAGAAATTCTGTGTAATACATATGCGAAAATATGACAGGCTATCATCTGCTATCAGGTATCACTTGAATAGTATATCCCGTAATAAAATACTAAGACACGACTTTTACCAAATGAATGTGTCCAGAGTAATACCCACCATAATGTAAATGCAAGCTATCCAAGAAAACATGAAAAAAATGTTAAAATCACAAGAAAAGCTTATCAAGGCTATCAGCAAGTGTTGCTATTATTGTTGGGTTGACGGTTGTGACAGCCCCAGATTGGTCATATCTCTGTGCTGTGAAATTAACTACCTGAATGCTTTTAATAATAATAATAATAATAATAATAACAATAATAATAATATAATATTTTTATTTCGATGCAAGTTACAAGTATACATAGTTATTGGTAGTTACAATTATAAAACTGTAATGCAAGGAGAGCCACTGGCATGCCATGGCATTAGGGGCAGCTTATTCTAAAGACTTATTCACTAAGTACTTAATACTAGAGAAATTGATTGAGTTTATTCTAGTTATATATTATTTCAAATTACAATATGATTATACAGTGGACCCCCGAGTTTCGTAAGGTTCGTATTTCGTAAAAATCGTGTTTCGTAAGCTTTTTTTTATTTCGAGAATCGTAAACTGGCTCGTGTTTTGTAACGTATTAGACCTGTCCGCCTGCTCCGTGCCTGCGCAGGACGCCCGCCAGTGAAGCATCGTTTACCATTGAGAGAACATTACCCAGCGTGCTCTTTCAAACATTCACAATACATTTGGTGTCTTTTTTGGTGGTTTAGTGATTGTCACTGTGAAATAAGTCACCATGAGTCCAAAGAAGCTTCCTAGTGGCACCCCTATGGTAGCATTCATGCAGGGAGTTTAGCATTCATGCAGGGAGTTTAGCATTCATGCAGGGAGTTTAGCAGGCATGCAGGGAGTTTAGCAGGCATGCAGGGAGTTTAACAGGCATGCAGGGAGTGTAGCATTCATGCAGGGAGTGTAGCATTCATGCAGGGAGTTTAGCATTCATGCAGGGAGTTTAGCATTCATGCAGGGAGTTTAGCATTCATGCAGGGAGTTTAGCATTCATGCAGGGAGTGTAGCATTCATGCAGGGAGTGTAGCATTCATGCAGGGAGTGTAGCATTCATGCAGGGAGTTTAGCATTCATGCAGGGAGTTTAGCATTCATGCAGGGAGTTTAGCATTCTTGCAGATGTAAACTATTTATTACATAATAAATTTATTACAATAAAGGATCATAATAAAATTATCATTTCCCTTGCATTTTCAACAATAAAATATCAGTGTAAGAAAGGGTGGATGGGTGGCATGCTAACAGACTGTTAGCCTTGAACACCCAACAACAATAGCAAACCCTCACACCTCCTAGTGTATTTACTACAATATAAAATTATATCAACTAAATTGATGCACAAATATACAGCGGAACCCCGGTTTTCGTCCAGTCCGGTTATCGTACAATTCAGTTTTCAACCACTTTTTTCTGCGAAATTTTCCCCGTTTTCATACATCCGCTCAGAAATCGTCCGTACCATATGTTCATGACTAAGTCTGCCTTTGTTACTGGCTCAGTGAGCATTACTCTGCGCATTCATCCAAAACATTTCGTAATAACCCATTGTTTTTTGTGCTTGCGACTGCTAAATAAGCCACCATGGGGCCAAAGAAAGTTCTGAGTGCCAGCCCTTTGGTAAAGGTGAGAAACACGATAGAATTCAAGAAAGAACTCCAAATCAACGATCAGTTCCATCCTGGCGAAGAAAAAAGAAATCAAGGAAGCTGATATTATGAAAGGGGTAAATGTGCTAACGAATCAGACATCGCAAACAACCGAAGATGTTGAGAAGTAGTTGTTGGTGTGGATCAACCAAAAACAGTTAGTGGGAGATAGTGTTGTGGAGGCGATAATTTGCAAAAAGGCAGGGCAGTTGCATGCAGACCTCGTAAAGAAAATGCCTGGAAAAAGTGCTGCTGTTAGTGAATTTAAGGCCAGCAAAGGCTGCTTCGACAGATTCAAGAAGTGAAGTAGCATACACAGTATGGTAAGGCATGGCAAGGCAAACATGGGGCCGAAGAATTCGTTGATGAATTCAAGGAGTATGTAGAGTCTGTTGAAAGCCATGTCAGCAACATGTTCAATGACAATGCCGTGTCCCATTTTAGGCAAATCTTAAACCTTTGGGGGTCGACAGGCCCTCTCCCAAACTCGTTCTCAGGGTCGAATTTTTTTTGGAAAAAAAAAAAAAATTCTTATGAAATGGTAGAGAACCTTTTTCCCATCATAACGACACCAAAAGTATGAAATTTGATGGAAAACTAACAGAATTATGCTCTCACGAAGTTATCGGTCTTGACTATATTTACGCATCGGCGATTTCTCCCACCTTAAGCCTTATTTTTGATCAATTCCAATGTTCCAGTCTACTATAATCATAGCTATTTCGCTAGAACTCCATTTCTTCTATAGACTGAGTACAAGAAACCGCCCATTTACCAATTTCAACTACCCAAAAAAGTGGTCAGAAAATGGCAATTTGGCCAATTTCACACAAATTTCAAACGATTTCAATTTCAAAATGGGGTCCAGAATAAACAAGGCAGACATTCCTGGCACTAAAATAACATCTACTCTGTTCATTAGTCACGTCTCCAGGCCCCTCTTACATTACTTTTGCATTCCATTTTGAATTTTTCTCACAAAAAATAGAAGATTTACTGTTATGTATACAAGTGAATCATTGTAAAAACGGTATAAATAATATCAGTGCACTTGTGCAAGAGTATTAGACTCGCCAGTTGATGTGTATTGGACGCATAGTGTGATTTGTTTACTCTTGAACATCGGCAAAAATCAAACATTTTCGCTACTTTGAGCTCAATTTCAAGGTACTTGTCATCGTCAAACCAATCAAAATCATCTCTATTTCTGTAATATATCTTCCATTCTATCAAATGAGACCAAGAAAACGAGAAAACAGTGGACCCCCGGTTAACGGCCTGCTCCAAACACTAACAATTATGTAAGTGTATTTTTGTAAGTGGTTTTGTAAGTGTATGTTCGGGGGTCCAAAAGGACTAATCTAATTTACATTATTCCTAATGTTAATAAATTTGTACATTAATGGCACTTGAACAGCATTCTGGAACGAATTATGGCCGTTAACCGGGGGTCCACTGTACATCAATAAATACCATACAAAAATAGACTGCAAAGTCGCTGTTTTAAACGAAAAAAATGATCGGAGTTTTTGTTTTCTCATTATGCAGTGTGATATACCTTTGAAGAGTTTCGAGAGTTTATCTACTCTCTGAGCCCGGCTCGTCTGGTGCTTGCCTGGTCAACCAGGCTGTTGCTGCTGGAGGCCCGCTGCCCCACATATCCATCACAGCCCAGTTGATCTGGCACCTGGTGAAGATACTTGTCCAGTTTCCTCTTGAAGGCTTCTACACTGCTGCAAGAATTTTTTTATACTGCACACACTGACCACACAGACCCAGTCTTTCATATGTAGGCCTACCAGCCGTTTCCCGCTTAATTTGAGGCTGCTAGAATTTACGCGTACTAGTACGGCACTGACCATGACACGTAAAATGTACTAGAACGGCACCGACACTGAAAGGGTTAAAGAGACGCCAGAAACAGGCCTCTCTGGACAGATTTTTTTTGTGCAACAGGATGCAGTGACTCTCAAGCTGGTCCTAGTGCCAGTAAAAGACAAAGAAGGGAAGTAACCCCGGATAGGGCTTTGATACCTGAAGTCCTTATGGAGGGGGATTCCCCTTCCAAAAAATAACCTCGCCTCCCTCTCCCCTCCTCGCCATCTTCTATACGCCAAAAAGCAAGTGTCTTCAATAAAGGTAAAAGTGATGTTAAATGTTCATTTATCCATTTCATTAGTGCTTTATATTTATTTCTCATTGGTTTCTGTATGTAAAAACTAGTTATTCTCTATAAAATTTATTTTTTGTTAATATTTTTGGGTGTCTGGAACGGATTAATTGGATTTACATTATTTATGGGAAATATTACTTCAGTTTTCGTACAAATCGGTTTTCGACGGACCTTCTGGAACGAATTAACCCTTAAACTGTCCAAACGTAGATCTACGTTCACTCGAGCAGCGCTCTGAATATTTTAAATTAAAGAGGGCAATTTTTTTTTTCCAACAAGTCGGCCGTCTCCCACCAAGGCAGGGTGACCCAAAAAGAAAGAAAATCCCCAAAAAGAAAATACATTCATCATCATTCAACACTTTCACCACACTCATATATAATCACTGTCTTTGCAGAGGCGCTCAGATACGACAGCTGAGAATGGTCCCTCCCAGCTGTTACTATCCCAGACCCCTCCTTTAAAGTGCAGGCATTGTATTTCCCATTTCCAGGACTCAAGTCCAACTAAATCAATTAACTGGTTTCCCTGAATCCCTTCACAAAATGTTACCCTGCTCACACTCCAACAGCTCGTCAGGTCCCAAAAACCATTCGTCTCCATTCACTCCTATCTAACACGCTCACACGTGCTTGCTGGAAGTCCAAGCCCCTCACCCACAAAACCTCCTTTACCCCCTCCCTCCAACCTTTTCGAGGACGACCCCTGCCCCGCCTTACTTCCCCTAAAGATTTATACGCTCTCCAAGTCATTCTACTTTGATCCATTCTCTCTAAATGACCAAACCACCTCAACAATCCCTCTACAGCCCTCTGACAAATACTTTTATTAACTCCACACCTTCTCCTAATTTCCACATTCCGAATTTTCTGCAGAATATTTACACCACACATTGCCCTAAGACAGGACATCTCCACTGCCTCCAGCCTCCTCCTCGCTGCAGCATTTGCAACCCATGCTTCACACCCATATAAGAGTGTTGGTACCACTATACTTTCGTACATTCCCTTCTTTGCCTCCATGGATATCCAACGTTTTTTGTCTCCACAGATACCTCAATGCACCACTCACCTTTTTTCCTTCATCAATTCTATGGTTAACCTCATCCTTCATAAACCCATCCGCTGACACGTCAACTCCCAAATATCTGATAACATTTACTTCTTCCATAATCACCCTCTCCAATGTGATATCCAATTTTTCTTTATTTAAATCGTTTGATACCCTCATCACCTTACTCTTATCTATGTTCACTTTCAACTTTCTACCTTTACCCACCCTCCCAAACTCGTCCACTAACCTTTGCAACTTTTCTTTAGAATCTCCCATAAGCACAGTATCATCAGCAAAAAGTAACTGTGTCAACTCCCATTTTGCATTTAATTTCCCATAATTTAATCCCACCCCTCTCCCCAACACCCTAGCATTTACTTCTTTTACAACCCCATCTATAAATATATTAAACAACCATGGTGACATTACACATCCCTGTCTAAGACCTACTTTTACCGGGAAGTAATCTCCCTCTCTCCTACACACCCTAACCTGAGCCTCACTATCCTCATAAAAACTCTTTACAGCCTTCAGTAACTTACTACATTTTCCATACACCTGCAACATTGCTCCCCTATCCACTCTATCATATGCCTTTTCTAAATCCATAAATGCAATGAAAACTTCTCTACCTTTAAATAACAAAAAAGGCACAATACCGTGACTGGAACAATACACACACAACCCGCACATATAAAAGGGAGGAGCTTACGACGACGTTTCGGCCCGACTTGGATCATTTACAAAGTCACACTAACACAGAGAGACGGAGGAAGGGGTATTTATAGGCAGATCATGAGGATTACCTCCGTAAAGCCGATGTCTTGCTCTCTGACTCACGTACCTACACTCCTCTCGTTTCCAACCATCTTGATCGCATCAAGAGAACTTTCAACAAGAAACTTAAGATTCTCTCCGACATCTGTCCTTCTGACTTTAACCTTGTTCAACGTTTTCGTGTCATCTGTCCCTCTCTGCCCTATTTCTATGGCCTTCCCAAAACTCACAAACCTGATATTCCTCTGCGTCCCATCATATCTTCTAGAGGTTCTGTCTCTTATTCTCTTGCTTCCTGGCTAGCCAAAACCCTCACTCCCTTTCTTGGTACGTTTTCTCCTGCCCACCTTCGTCACTCTCAAGACTTCATCGAACGGGTTCGCTCTCTCCCGACCTGTAAGATGCTTAGTCTTGATGTCGAGTCCCTCTTCACTTATGTCCCTCTGGATGATGTCCTCAATTTTCTCAGAGAGAAGGCCAATGAAGGGTTACTTCATCTCCCTATACCTACTGATGTCTTTCTTGATCTTATTCGCCTTTGTGTGGACTCTTAACTCCTTTTCCTTTCAAGGTAAATATTATTCTCAAACCTTTGGTGTCGCTATGGGCTTTCCTCTATCTCGTGTTCTTGCTAATCTTTACATGGAATACTTCGAGACTGTCCTTCTTCCCACTATTGATGTACGTCCTTCACTCTGGCTCCGCTATGTAGATGACATCTTTGCTCTTTGGACTCATGACTTAAGTCTCTTCCAACCTTTTCTTGATGCTCTTAATTATCTTGCCCCTTCCATTAAGTTTAAAGCTGATTGGGAATCTAATTCTTTGCTCCCTTTCCTTGATGTTCATGTCCACCGCTCAGTTACAGGTTTTGCCTTCTCCGTGTACCGCAAGCCTATGCACAGTGGCATGTACATTCATTACTTCTCTTATCATGCCTCCTCTGTCAAGAAGAGTGTTCTTATCTCCCTCTTTCTCCGTGCTCTCCGCATCTGTGATCCTCAGTTTCTTGAAGCAGAAATTTCCACTCTTCATAATTCATTTTCCCGCCTGGGCTACCCTTCCCATTTCATAGACTCTGCTTTCTCTCGTGCCAAACGGACTTTCTTCTCTCCTAAACCCTCTACTCCTGAGAACTCTCCAGTCGTCTGCCTTCCCTACATCTCTGGTCTCTCTAATCTCAGCAACTCTCTCCATTCCTTAGACATCAAACTTACCTTTCGTCAGACTAACACTCTTTGCACTAATCTAGTTCATACCTCCCCTCACTCCACAGATTCTCCTGGTGTCTACTCTATTTCTTGCTCCTCCTGTCCTCTTCAGTACTTCAGTGAAACTGGCCGATCTCTTTCTGACAGACTCAAGGAGCACAAAAATAGTGTTAGGCTTGCCGACACTAATAATGCTCTTTTCTGTCATGTCAGAGATCACAGTCATCCTATTGATTGGTCTTCTGCTAAAACTGTCTACCCTACGTCCAACTTTCATAGTCGCCGCCTGGTTGAATCCTCCCTTATACACAACTTTCCCTGTATGAATCTTAGCCCTGGCTTTGTCTCTGTTGATGCTTTCCTCTCTCATTACATTGTTAAATGCTCTAAACTTCAGAACACCCGTGACTTAACCTGATTCCTTTCCCTTTCATCTCTTCCCCCTTCTCCTTTTTTCTCCTATGGGTTTTCCTTTCTTTCTTTTCTTTTGCCTTGTATTTGTCCTTCATTTTATTCGCCTTTCCTCCCTCTGTGTTCTCGTCCCACCCTTGCGGGCCGCTAGCCTCATTGCAGTGCTCCCTTTCTTGTATATGACTGTCTCCACTACTACTATTACTACTACTACCACTTCCACTACTTACTCCATTATTTCCCCACTCTCTTGTACCCTCCCCTGTCTGCCTGCCTATAAATACCCCTTCCTCCGTCTCTGTTTGTTAGTGTGACTTTGTAAATGGTCCAAGTCGGGCCGAAACGTCGCCGTAAGCTCCTCCCTTTTATATGTGCGGGTTGTGTGTGTATTCTCTACCTTTATCTAAATACTGTTCACATATATGCTTCACTGTAAACACTTGATCTACACATCCCCTACCCACTCTAAAGCCTCCTTGCTTATCTGCAATCCAGTACTTACCAAGAGGTAAGACCGTGAAGTTGGGGCTGGATGCTCACCTGACGGCAACATGGAGTCTTGCCGCGTGCAGAAGTGTTGCCGATATACTTTTTTTCTTGTTTTTATTTTAATTTATATAATTTTTATATTCTGATAATTACAATTTATAATAGTTCTTGTGCTTGTGATTTCATAGCCAGTCTTTGTTCTGACACTAATATTAGGCACTGAAATAATACTCAAATAGTCACAATCACACCGGGAGGTGAATATAACCCTATACTGCACGAATATGACAGTATCCTGAGGCAGATCTTTACTAAAGTATTGACCTTACTCTAGAAGATGGGCAGTGGGACCAAGCTACACTTCCAGTCAGACTAGGAGGCATTGGTGTCCGCAAGTCATCACAGATTGCGCTACCTGCTTTCCTGTCCTCATGCATCTAGAGGGCTGGTAGCAGCGATTCTCCCTGAACATCTTAGGGACAAGATTGGAGTCCAGGACCAAAAGTTTGTCGACTGGGATGGCCCAATGGTAGAGAATATAGCCTCAACAATGCTTCAGTGTGTGTCAGGGAAGGATAGGGCCCGCCTCCTGGCAGTGAGAGCTCCTCATGCAGGGGACTTTCTGTTGGCTGTTCCCAACTCCAGCCATGGCACACGGCTCGACCCATAGACCATCCGCATTTGTGTTGCCCTTCGACTTGTGTTCGCCGAACACAGGAGTATTTGTGGCAGTGAAGCAGCAGACCAATTCGGGTACCATGGTCATGTGTGTCATAAATCCGAGGGAAAGATTGCAAGACATGAAGAGGTTAATAACATCATCAAGAGGAGCCTCACAACAGCCAGATGCCCAGCAGTAAGGTAGCCACCCCATCTATGCAGATCTGATGGCAGCCAAAAGCGTCCAGATGGTATCGCCCTTCAAGCCTGGACAGATGGCAAGCAGGTGGTGTGGGACTATACATGGGCATCTACCTTGGCTGATACCTATCTCCAATACACCAGGGAGGAAGGAGGGGCAGCTGCCAGCTTCAGGGAGTCCCAAAAGTCGAGACAATACAGAGAACTTGCCCATCATTGTATGTTTGTTCCCATAGGCTAGAGTTGATAATAGCATCACACTGAAGTACTATTTTGTCATGCCTCTTGACAGCAGGAACGAATTAATTGGATTTACATTATATTTCTTATGGGAAATGTTGCTTCGAGTTTCGAACGTTTCGACTTTAGAACTAGCTCCTGGAATGGATTAAGTTCGAAACTCAGGGGTCCACTGTATATACAAAGTATTTATAGGTCTCAGCAATGTTTTAGACACGCTGAAGTATATATGAAACTTCTTGAAGCATGGTGTTTTTGACAAGTCACTAAACTGCTGACAGAGTAAGCAGTGTAGTGACACTTGATGATAATGCACTGCTACAGGGAACCCTGGTTTTATTTGTTTTCACTGTTACACACAAATATGTATGACTGTGTCTGTGTCTATCTGTCTAGCTCTGCTTATCTGTCTTTCTATCTGCCTGTGTGTCTGTCTGACTTTCTGTCTGCCTGTGTGTCTGTCTGACTTTCTGTCTGCCTGTGTGTCTGTCTGACTTTCTGTCTGCCTGTGTGTCTGTCTGACTTTCTGTCTGCCTGTGTGTCTGTCTGACTTTCTGTCTGCCTGTGTGTCTCGGTCTTTCTGTCTGCCTGTGTGTCTCGGTCTTTCTGTCTGCCGTGTGTCTCGGTCTTTCTGTCTGCCTGCGTATCTCGGTCTTTCTGTCTGCCTGTGTGTCTTGGTCTTTCTGTCTGCATGTGTCTCGGTATTTCTGTCTGCCTGTGTGTCTCGGTCTTTCTGTCTGCCTGTGTGTCTCGGTCTTTCTGTTTGCCTGCGTGACTCGGTCTTTCTGTCTGCTGTATGTCTCGGTCTTTCTGTCTGCCTGTCTTTCCATCTGTTTGTCTCTCGGTTTCAGAGAGCGGCTCGTAAACCAACAGGTATTACACACGATGCAGAAGTGACAATGCGTACTACTTACCAGTCATGTTTATTGTGTCTTATATGTATCTACAAGCACTGTATAGCACTTTGCCTGGAATTTTTCTGTTATCGTAGGTAATTTACACTATGTATAATAACTGTACTTATGTGTACATGTGAGAGAGAGACAGAGATATAGACGGATAGACAGAGCTATAGACATATACAGACAGAGAGACCGCCAAAGCCAGCCAGCTTGCTGAATACATATTACACATGTTCCAGAATCGTTTCTCTTTACTTGGGGCATAGGTTTTAGGAAATTCTGGCAGGATGACATTACCAACGGTATCAAAAATGAAAAAATGTTGCACAAATGTTACACATGGGTTATTATCAAGGTTTTTGGTATTTTGTCGACCACTTGTGGCCACATTCATCACTTTCCTCTTAACCCTTTCGGGGTTATGGTCATACAAGTACGTTTTACGCACTGTGGTTATTGACGTACTAGTACGCCTAAATTCTAGCGCCCTCAAATCAAGCAGAAACAGGCTGTTAGGCCTAGATGTGATAGAATGGGTTTGTGCGGTCAGTGTGCGCACTATAAAAAAAATTCCTGCACCACACAGTGCATAATGAGGAAAAAAAAAAACTGACCGTGTTTTTGGTTTAAAACAGCGACTTTGCAGTCTATTTTCGTATGGTATTTATGCTTGTATTCTCGTTTTCTTAGTCTCATTTTATAGAATAGATGATATATTACACAAATAGAGATTTTTTGACTGGTTTCACGATGAAAAGTACCTTGAAACTGAGCGCAAAGTAGCAAAAATGTTCGATTTTGGCCGATGTTCAAGAGTAAACAAATCACACCATGCGTCCAATACACATCAACTGGAGAGTCTAATATTCTTGCACAAGTGTGCTGATATTATTTATACCATTTTTACAATGATGCAGTTGTATACATAACAGTAAATCTTCTATTTTTTGTGAGAATAAAAATTCAAAATGGAAAGCAAAAGTAATGTAAGAGGGGCCTGGAGACGTGACTAATGAACAGAGATGTTATTTTAGTGCCAGGAATGTCTGCCTTGTTTATTATGGACCCTATTTTGAAATTGGCATCGTTTGAAATGTGTGTGAAATTGGCCAAATTGCCATTTTCTGACCACTATTTTGGGTAGTTGAAATTGGTAAATATCCGGTTTCTTGTACTCAATCGATAGAAGAAATGGAGTTCTAGCGAAATAGCTATAATTTTAGTAGACTGAAACATTGGAATTTGCCGAAAATAGGGCTCAAAGTGGGCGAAATCGCCAATGCGTAAATGTCATGGACAACGCTAACTTCGCGAAAGCATAATTTCGTTAGTTTCCGATCAAATTTCATAATTTTGGTGGCGTTATGATCGGAAAAAGATTCTCTATCATTTCATAGGAATTTTTTTTTTTTTTTTTTTGAAATTCGTGGACCCTGAGAACGAGTTTCAGAGAGACCCAATAGACATACCTTGTTCACTAAGTTTAATCATTTCTAACTTGGCACTTAAGGTAAGAGGCTTATGACTCCTCTTTTTATCACAACTAAGCTTACATGCCATCGTCAACAAGAGCCAATGAGTTAACGAAGGAATAAACTAGAAAGAGAACTAGATACATGGAGTTCAGACAATGTAAAGACACAAACTGAATGGGTGGTAAGCGGTCACTCGGTCAGACGAAATAAACGCATAATAATACGTGTCCAATTTTAGTTCATTCACATACATTTGAAAGAGTTTGTGAAACTTTTACCTCACAATATTCTTTTTTGATTATAAAAATAATTACCTCACAATACAAATACTACTCTTATACTGTTAAGTTATACAAGTTGGTACAGTAGAATAAATGAACAGCAACACTCCCATTCTCATGCAACACACCATTTTTAAGAGTGAATGATGATATAGACTTTCCTCACTTAGCGACGTACTTGCTTACCGACCACTCGGACTTACAACCAGCTCTCCAACCAGTATGCAAACCAGTATATAAACATTGCATGTTTATGTTATATGCTATGTAACGTGTTTCCTATATAATATTTTGAAAAAAATATAGATGGATTAATGAAAATGTCTATATTAACCTAAAATAAGACAATGGGCACAAGAGTAATTACGTGTATTATTAAAAACACATCGCTTATAAACATTGCATGTTTTTATACATAGTACTATGTAACGTGTGTCTTATATACTAATTTTGAAGAAAATACCATAGATAGATTAATGAGAATGTCTATATTAACCTAAAATAAGATATTTAAACCTTAAACTGTCCACACGTAGATATACGTTCACGCGAATAGCTGACCGAACGTACATCTACATTTTATTTTACATTCGTTCAAATTTAGTGCGATAGGCCTGAGTCGCCTAGACATGAGAGAATGGGTCTTCGCCCTCAGTGTGCGCAGTATTAAAAAAATCGGGGACCATTTAGTACCTTGTGGGAGCACCAGTTCGATTGATTGCCAGCTAGAGCAAAAAGTGTGGCAAACACCAGGGATTCAATGATGTTAAGTCGCATTAACACTCCCCTTATAAGAGGAAAGTAAAACTAGGTTAGATAAATACATGAGTGACTGTGCGTGGGTGTGAGTTGGACCTGACAAGATTGTGCTACTATGTCTGATGCCATGCTCCTTCCTTCAGAGGATGTGACCTGACTAGGTGGGTCATGGACCTGCCTTGCATGGGCTAGTAGGCCTGCTGCAGTGTTCCTTCTTTCTTATGTTCTTATGTATTCGGCAGGCTGGCTGGCTTTGGCTCTCTCTCTATCTGTCTATAACTCTATCTGTCCATATCTTTGTCTGTCTATATCTTTGTTTGTCTATATCTTT